>JAOSBO010211361.1:0-37121 GCA_027563915.1 Erythroxylum rotundifolium | reverse complement strand
TTCTTCATCATTTCGGCCCAACCTTAACCAACATACATCTTCTTCATTCTTCATCATCAATTCACATTATACATGCATAATTAAGACCATAGAATTCATTTAAATCATCAATTTCAAAAGATATCCAAAAATTGACAACTTTCACCAAAAGGGAGTAATTACGGTTTTGACTAAAAGAACCCTCTCTATGACACATTTCATTCACCTAAACCATGATTCATGCTTGTTCAAGCATGGAGAACAACATATCTTAACACCAAACTCAAAATCCTAATGTAGAGAGAGATGACACAAAATTTACCTATACTTTCCTTTGGTAATATCTTCAAATCCTTTGCGAATTTCTCAAATCTAATGATAGATTTGAGTTCTTTGACCCCAAATTAACTTAGAACAATTTTTTTTTAAAAGTTGAAGAGTCAAAAAGATGGTGGAATTTGGTGACCCCCTAATGTTTCCTCTCTTCCTTCTCTCCTCTTCTTCCTTCTCCTTTCTTTTTAATTAAAAGTAAGTGTTTTTAATGTTTAACGGGGGGTGCATGACCATAAGGAGAAGAGTCTAGAATTTGACTCTGCTTTGAACAAATATAATGAATTTACCCTCTTGCCCTTAGCTTATGTGAAATTACCATTATACCCTCTAAAGTTTCCTAAATTTACAATTAAGCCCAAAATTTGAGAATGACCAAAAATTTTATTTTCATTTTAGTCCTCGGACTTTTGAAAATTATAATTAAGATGCTTAACTTTATAAAATTATCTTTTGGTCCTCCAAGAATTGAAAATTACATTTAAGTCCCTTATCTACGTCAACTTTTCTAATTAAGCTTTTTAAGCGTCCGATAAGTCTATAAATCATGTCTAATCATATCTAAGGTATTAGAACACATTTAATTCAAACATTATGGTCATATCCATCCATTGAACTTGTTTTTTTTTACACTGAAAAGCTTATATGTCGGAAATCTCCAAGATTTCAGATACCAATGAACTCTAAGTTCATGTAAGGGTATATAACATTTTATATCACTGGCATATGTACTAAAAGGATTCAAATACATCTTTGAACTCATTACAACCATGTATATATTAATGTACAACAATATATCCAAATATGGCACAATACGAAAAGCTTAGAGAGTCCGATGTTACATAGCGGATCATCGCTATATTATTCACTCAAGATAAAAACAAAATTCCACCAGCGGTTTTGCTAGTCATAATTGTGTTTGTATGGGGTTAATTCATAAAGAAAAACATTTATTGAAGCATCCCTGTGCTCTGCCTCCTGAGCTAAAGGTACTTCAAGTGCTGGAGCCTCTAATGTGGCTTTGGGACCTCTAAGGTTTTGTCATTGCATTATTCTGTGAAATTAAAGATAAACTATATAACATTAGAAAAATTTTTGTAAACTTACATGCATGAAAATAACAAAACTTTCTAGGTTGCTCTATTCATAAAAACCATGTAAAAATGCATTATGAAAATCATAACATTTGTAAATGACAACCCTATTTCAAAATAGGCTCTGCTGAAAGGACCCATCCCAGAGCTCCCCATCTGAAACTCGAGTGGAGCCCTCCTGACGACCACATAGGGGCCTCCAATCAATATCTAACTCAATTGAATGGTTCCTACAAACTCAAGTTGTTCAATTATTAAAAGCCTTTTATACTTTAACTTCAAGCACGAAAAATAGTGGGAACCTTCTTTTTTTTCAAAACATGTTATTAAAAATTTCGACAGCATAACAACTGCTTTTCTAAGATTCCCAAATTTAAAAAATCTGCATAACATGTTTTAAAATACTTCTATATTTACACCAATTTCTCAACTACAAATGATGGACTTCAAATACACTCATAAGTAGCCCCAAACAAATAATTCTCAACAATCACTACAACAAACTTATAAAAAGCTAAAACATATTCAAGCATTTCATTTAAAAGTCGTTATAAACATTCATTGTTTACACAAATGTACATATAAAAATGACACAAGCACAGCAACACCGACGATACAACTAATGTTATGATGAAGTCCTAATTACTACAACACCTGCACCTAAACCTGGGGTGGGTTGTTTCAAAACATAAAAATAAGAGTCAGCTAAATGAGCTCAATAAGTGTAATAAGTTTACTTAAAGTTAACTTTTTATAACAATATAGCTAAAATATTCCATATAATCATAAAGCTATGGTAAAATATTTTCCATAACAATTTATTCGTGCATCATCAAATCTGATAATAACATAACATTTCGTAAAACACAATTTCAATTTTTCTAAAATACTATTTCAAAATTAAACTCATAATATAAAAGTTTCAATTTTTGATTTTCCTTTTTTTCTTAAACAATAAACAGTAGGGGCAATAAGTTTTCTAAAAACTTTAATACTGAAAAATAAGCCAACCACTAGAATTGGTACCATACGATACCTCTCAAATCTCTTTTAACATAAATAGTGGTAGAATTAATATTTTCATGACTTTCCTTACCCAGTATAGTCCATCACAGAGTTGGTTCTTCATCGATTACCCACGACTACTTAACCACTATTTATGGAGCTGGTTCTACATTGCTTACCCCATAATAGGTTAACTGCTATAGACCGATAGTTACAGAGTTGGTTCTGCATTGCTTACCTGTAACAAGTCACGAAGCTAGTCTTGCATCGCTTACCCGTGACTAGTTAACCATTATTTATAGAGCTGGTTCTATATCGCTAACCCATAATAGGTTAACCACTATAAATATACCGGTATAATAACATGAATAAAACCTACTGGTGTACCATAGGTAAAAACAACTCTTACATTTACAGCTCATCTTATTTTCTAAATGAAGTATGGGAGGATCCATAATTGGATTATTTCAATGCAACTCCCACTCATATAAAATTTAACTTTAAAATTAAAACCCATATAGTTCCAACGCATACACTTATGCTAGCAACATTCACTTGTAAAATGTCATTTGTAGAAAAATCATCATAAATATTCATTTCAGGATCAAATGAAAACCATTTGCATAAAATCAATCTAAAGAACACTCACATGTCATTAATTATTTTGCAAAGAATTAGTCATATAAAACAATTAAAATACACTCACATGTCATTAATTCTTTTGTAAGGAATTTAGTCATATAAACAAATGAAATGCATTCACATGTCATCAATTCTTTTGTAAAAAATTTAGTCATTCAAAACAAATAAAATACACTCACATTTCATCAATTATTTTGTAAAGAAATTAGTCATAAAGAACAAATAAAATAGACTCACATGTCATCAATTCTTTTGTAAAGAATTTAGTCATATAAAACAAATGAAATATACTCACATGTCATCAATACTTTAGTAAAGAATTTAGTCATATAAAACAAATAAAATACACTAATATGTCATTCTTTTTTAAGGAATTTAGTCAAATAAAATAAAATAAAATACACTCATAGTTTTGCACACTTATCGCCAAGCACACTCATGCATTTGGTGACTCTCTTTTACCTATACAAAAATTCATTTCGCTTAGGCATTAAAAGTATATGTTTGGTTTAAAAAATTCGACATTTGTATCTAATCGTGTAAAATGCATGCTAATCATATTTCTGCTTACTTTTGTAAGCTTACCTACTTGTCATCATTTCCAAATCTAATTTCAAAGTAACTTAAATAACATATTTTATACATTCTAACTTACCAATTCCTTTAAAATATAGTCTCACCCAATTTAATTCACTATATCACAATTATGCATGATGAGTCACGGTTATGACTCATGTCTAGAATCTATACCTCTATTTGTTCCTTAATTTTCACATATTAAATGTTTAAATTAGGTTTTGAGGTCTTCTAGACACTTGTTCCCCTATGTCTCTAGTGTCTATATTATCAAAAATCATGTCATTTCAACTTCTAAATCATGAAAAATATAATTTGACAATCTGTTCCAACACAGCAGGTTACCATATTTGATCTCAAATTTCAGTATCATTTATCCTAAATTAGGTCTAGGTATCTTCCAAAGTATTTTAGAAATATTTCTTAGGTTTCAGCTTTAATTAGAATCACTCAATTTGGAGGCCTGTAGCCTGAGTTATGATCAAAACAATAGGACCGGTTCAAGTGATCCAAGAATCAAAGACAAAATTTCACTAAACATAACTCTCTTCTCATATTCAACTAATTCTATGCAAAGAAACATCAAAGTAACACCAAGACAACATTGATCTTAAACACATCCATCTCACTAAATAAAACTCATAAAATTAGAAAGTTAAGCTAGGAAACTTACCACTTCTTCCTCCATTTTTTTAGTATTTGATGAAAACTTCAAGATTTCAAATCACCATCAGATTCCATAAAAAATGACTATACTATTCTTCCCCTCTCCTTGGCCGATGTTCACCCTTGGCTTCTCTTCTTTTCCCTTTCTTTTTTTTCTTTCCATTACTGTCTCATCACTCTTACGCTTATGTTGAAAGATAGAAGCAAAATGTATGATGTTTTGCTTTTTATTCTCGTTTAATGGATTAAACATGCCACCTGCCTATTTGTCATCACTAATGACTTATCAAACATATGTCCTCATCCCATTGGTCATCTCTAATGACTCATCAATCCACTAATATTATGTACAAAGACCAAACTTAATTAGTTCAAAATGACCAAATTGCCCTTTAATGCATTTAATTATCCAACTAACCGAATTAAATCCCGAAAACAATCCATAACCGTCTTATTTTCAAATTGACCATGAAATAATCTAATTAGGTCAATACTTATTGATTAGATGCTTTTAAAGTTTGAATGGGTTTAAAATCATCAATACCCATTATTTTCCAAAAGGGGCATTTTAGTCCAGTAATTTTGGATTACCCGAATTCTATTCAATCAACCTCCATTTTAGTTTCTATGGACTCTAATCCTAATTCTGGAGCTTTTTTTTGTATTTTGAAATTATTTGGTAACTTTTCAGTTGCCCAATAAAATTTCTTGGATTGAATATGAAAATCACTAAATGTCACTGAAATCGTCCAGATTTCATTCAAAAGTGTCAACTAAATCTTCAAAGCACATTTCACAACTTTTAAAGCTTGTTCGGAATCATTCTGTAACTTTTCAGAGTTTTCAAAAAATTTTCGAGAAATTTCAGTCTAGTCCAGAACTATCTCTGGTCTATCCATGATGTCTGTTGTAACCTTAATAATACGTTTAAATGCTTAAATTACTCTAGTACACCATAAATAAAGCGTACTTTATAAAATGCATATACAATACATTACATAGTATAATCATCAAAATGGGATATTACAGGAAATGGTACATGGGAGAGGTGGCAATGAAAAAGGAGATTTTAAGGAAGCCACATTTAGAGGAGTGCCCATAGATCCTTTTGATGAGGGAATTGAATTCTTCAAGTGGGGGTAGTTTGTTCAAACCTTAAAGTCTAAATTATAGAATCATGCAAATGTTGGTGAGCTTTGGCTAATGTTTGATAATTAGAAGGAAGAAATAAGACAAATACGAGTTGGTAAAAAAATGGCATTGTCAACTAATTTACATACATTGATGCACATTGGTAAAAATATTCAATAGATGCAAGCTTCAAATGTGGGACCAAAAAATGACAAAAAATAGGCCTTGATTTTGAAGGTTAGATCCCACGCATAAGGTGGCATATGAAAACTTAAGGTAACTTAACCAAATAAGATCAACCATGGCTCGAGCTACGACTAACTTTGATGGATCGTAGGGTATTGATTGGCTTAGATAAGGCGAGCTAGACTTGCCTAAGATGTCTTTGGTTAGACTAAGGATGAAATGGTGCTCAAATGATGGACCATGGATAAACGGACTAGACTAGGAGTTAATTGGCTCGTAACTTGGCTAACTTTCACCTTTAGATGAAGATCATAGGTGATGTGACAAAGTTAGTAGGATGAATCATCAAAGAAGTGGGAGGATATGGCAAAGAAAGATGATGAGACGTCTTGTAAGCATTTTACACATTTTCCTTTTACTTTCTAATGTGTTTATGGTAAGTTATGTAAACACCCACTAAAGTAATGCCCAAAGTGTTTGGGGAGGTCAACTACCAATTAAGTTAGTGGCTTAATGGAATTTAGACACTTTCTTATATTCTTGCTCAATTAAAAAATTGTATCATCTAAGCCAATTAAAAATTGGTGGAGCTTCTCTTTATCTTATTCTATCATAAATTTATGTGTTGCACTATAATTCAAATAAAGATCTTGGAACAGCTACTCAATTCATCCCACATCTCCATTAATTTTGTGTAATACATCATTATAGACATACTTTGTTGTTAAAGTGGGAAGATCTTACTTTTGAGTTCATGAACTCATGATGCATTTCTATTTAAGAATTATCACTTTAAGTCATCCAAGACTACTTTTATAGTCTCTATGTATCCACATTCGATTGGATTAATTTTACTATTTGAATTAAAATTCATAAGATTAACATGCAGTTGTCTGCCTCCTAATTATTTGCTTATGATGTGTCCACTATAGGATTAATCATAGTTTTGTTAATGAAATTGATCTTGGTTTTCTAATGTGGTAAGTTCTAACTAATAACCTTTATAATCCACAAGCATACAGGTCGTTCGCGTAGTGCCTAAGGTATTAATCCCACAAGGAGGGATAATCTAATACTAAAACCTAAAGACAAAACAGTTCGTAGCAATTCAAAATGTAACAAAACTAAAGCAAGAATTTAATTCAATCATGTAACTTTATTCCAAGAATCAATTATGAAAATATTAGCAAAATAATAGTTACAACAAAAAGGAACTATCAATTGAGAGAAAAGGAAAATTTTACTTGTCTTTAACATTAACTTAATTGATTATGAATTATTGGATTATCCGTCATAGACGATCCTAGGGTTGATTACTCTCTTTCGAGTTATAACCATTAACCCTAAATTTTAATCCCTAATTAGGTTATGGAAAATTGCAATCTCTCAACTAACAATCTATCCAAAACTTTAATTAGATTTGATGTTGTCCAATAAACTATTAGGAACCTATATGAGATCTCTCTTCACATAATTACCAATTTGATTAATTTTTTTGTTAGCCCAATTTAATTTTTTTCATTCAATTCATCCTCTCAGTCTATTATCGAATTATACAATCATAGAAATCAATCACACTAAATCCAATAAATATAAAAAATCAAATTTTATTAAATCAAAGATAAAAACTAGAATGTGAGTATAGAATATCTCAACATTCACAATCTTATCACCAAACTGCTATTCCCAATAATATACAATAATAAAAGTGGAAAATAATAGGAAGTACTATTCTAAATGGAGATGAGAGGCAGCGACATCGAGAAACTGCAAATTTGGGAAGTACGTCGATGTCAGTTTCTTCTCCACTTCTCTGTTCGTTCTTCTTATTCTCAATCTCTCAATAATTCTCTTTAGGGTTTCTCTGCAAAGTGGTTGATGCCAAAACTCCTTTCATTTTTTGTCTTATTCTTTATAGATCTTTTGTGTTATGGGTAGCCTTAGAGTTTTTCTGGGATCCAAAAGGTGGAAAAACTCTCTCAAAACTTAATATTTTTTAGTGTCTGCTCATCTACCTGATGAAGGCCCTGATCGTGGTTTTGCATGCCACAATTGTGGGCCACATCAGAGCCTTCTATCACGATTGTGGCAAGTAAGCTAAGATCATAGGCCATGTCTTAGGCTTTTCTCACAATTATGGCATAATCTAATGCTTCTATCACAATTATGACTTGTTCTGCCACGATCATCAGCCGTTGTTTCAACCTGAGTGTCTCTAAAACTTCTCCATTCTTTGATGTTGACCCTAAACATTAACAAACACATAATGTTTATGCTCAAAGATTGTTCTAACCTATAAAACACTTAAAAACACAAGTAAATCAGAAACTAACACAATTTTACCCTAAATGTATCTAAACAATCGAATAAACGGCTAGACAAATATCAAATTATACCTTAAAATATGATGCATTTCACACTCTATCAATATCCCCATATTTAAATGTTTGCTTGTCCTTAAGCAAGCAAAACAACAAACAACACAAAGCACAAAACACACAATGTAACAAATAAGGTAATGACTTCAACTTTACAAAATAATTTAACTCTAAACACAATCATTCAAGTTGTTCCAAATTATTAATATGCGAAATCAATGTCTAAGCACCTTGGCCTCAATATACAACTAATCAAAATTTTAATGTTGAGTCTATTCACCCCTATCACATACATATTGATAATCATTCAGTAAAAACAAAAGTGTAGTTATTCCTTAGTAGGTTTTCATAAAAAAATCAAGCTACTAATAAGATTGGTAGGATTTTATATGAAAACATTCTTTTTGTTGATTTTTCTTTAAGGACATGAACCTAATCTTTTATATCAAGGCAAAAATTTATAATGAATATCGATCTAGTTACTCAAACAAGTCATGCTGTTATGAAGCTGCTTAGTTGGAATGTCATTATAGCCTTTTTACATAAAGGCACAAATTTTTGATGCGTGTCGATCCAGTTACTCAGCTACATCACATTCTCAACTGGTACTAGCTCTATTCATAACCCCAAGGCCAGTGAAATAGTTAGTTTAGTTAAAATTTATACAATTTTTTTAACATAAAATTTTGCCTACCTTATTGCTTCAGCTAATCATTCTCATGAAAATGTACTAATAATTCCACTTATTTGAATGGCCTAAAATTATAAATGAGTTTGGTGAATTCTTAGGGTGAACGAACTAACATTGTATCCTAGTTAACTAGCATATTTAGTCCTAAGTAACTTAGGTCACTAATTTCACAGGCTAATAAATCCTCGCAGCCTAAAAGACTACGTTTAAGTCTAAATCTATCCCGTTAAGTCCTAGCCATTGATGCATTCACACAATTCACATCTTGCAACCTAAACAAACTGTCATATAATAAGCAAAATTCACACTCAAGGTAAAAACACACAACCCTCCCTATACTTGAACAACATATTGTCCTCAATGTGAGCAAGGTACACAAACACACCAAGGGAAACAAAGCACAATATGAGAAACATAAGAAGAAAATACTATCAAAAATGAAAAGAAAAGGGTTAGAACACGAAACTATCAAAGTGATTAAGGTAGTGATGGTGTCAGAGATGGAGACCACATGCGCTTGATGCTAAGCTGACTTTCCTATCTTATAATTGATTTAGAGAGAGTAAGAGAGTTAGTAATCCCAGATCATTTCAAATAATTAAAATTTTATTTTTGAAATTTGGAACAAATATAACTACACAAAATTTTAAACTTAACTACCAAACATGATAATTTATGGTCATTAGCTTGACATTGTATCATTGGAAACTCAATCGGGATCAATTATGAGCGGCTTGCTTTCATCCTTTTCGTTTAACATCAATGATGTAGCCTATGAGTATGCTACAAATTCCCAGATGATTAGAAGGACAATATTGATAAAGTTAAGAAAACCAATTAATTTAAGTAATTTCCTTTTCACTAATAAACTACCAATAAAATAGGGAATAATAAAACTCCCTGAATCTTCAATTGAATCCAACAGTTTGTCTTGTAAGAAGATGAGTTTCTTTCTTTATTCCTTAATCACTTTCATCTCCTCAACTTCTTCTGCTTCATAACAGAGACTTTCATAGCTTCTTTAAACTTGATGTCTGTTGTCATTTGTTCTTCAGAAGATTCAAAGACATCAATTATCCTAAATGAGCTACTATCTTTCGGATTCTTTAATACACCATTCATGTTGAATGTCACTTGCTCATCCTTAATCCAAAGGATAAGTTTCTTTTCATGGACATCTACCCAAGATTTTTTGATGTTCAAGCATGGTATATTAAGAGCTAGCAGATAATATAAGGGGTGTTCATCCTCTTTCTTGATTTCTTGATCTTTTGTAAGGTAGGGTTCAGCATATTCTTCGACTGATTCTTTCTTTTCTTCCCCATTTCTCTCATTGATATAATTCCATATTTCTTAGAGAGTTTTCCACACTTCTCTTACAAAATTCACAGGAAATTTGTCTTACTTGAATCTCCAGGTTGTGAATAGAAGCCACATGATTTTTAGTTACTTGATGAAATTAATCTTCCAGTCTCTTTTAGTTCTTTTCCATGTCTGTTAGGTTATCTATGATTTTATCCAATGTGGAATCCCATAAACGGTCTTGATGTCCTAAGTAAGTACTTAAATTGATGGGCCAATAGAAATCTGGGTGGTTCTACCACCCCGGAGTGTACATGTTCCAATAAAGATTTTTATTTCCCTTACCATATTATGCCTCATTGTATTTCAAAAAAGTTCCTCGTTCCCTATAATATTTATCTTCCATCAATTTTTTTTCTATTTCTGTTTAACATTGAGCTCTTTAGATGTCTCATTCTCACTCTAAGATGTCTTTTCGTGTCTCTACTTTACGCCCTAAAATTCATCTTCTTTTTTCTTTTTTTATTACTATTTAAAACAAAAGATAGTGAAAGAGCCTTAGACTAAAGAACTTAACTAATTGCTTCCCTGAAAATGACGCCAAAAACTTGATCATAGTTTTCAGATGTGTGTAAGTTCTAATCAATAACCTTGATAATTCATAAGCGTATGGGTCATTTGTGTAGTACCTAAGGTGTCGATCCCACAAGGAGGGATAATCTAATCCTAAATTCTAAATCCAAAACAAATTCTTTATAATTCAAAATGTAAACAAAACTAAGTGAAGAATTTAATACAATCAATGCAACTTAATTCTAGGAATCAATTACGAAAATATTAACAAAGTAACAGTTGAAACACATACTCAAGAATCAACCTGAAGGAACTATCAATTAAGAGAAAAGGGAATTTTTACTTATCTTGAACACTAACCTAATTGATTATGAATTATTGGATTATTGGTCCTAGATAATCCTAGGGTTGATTACTCTCTCTTGAGTTATAACCATTAACCCTAAATTTTAAACCCTAATCAGATTATGGAAAATTGCAATCTCTCAATTAACAATCTATCCAAAATGCTAATTAGGTCTAAAGTTGTCCAATAAACTATCGAGAACCTATATGAGGTCTCTCTTCATACAATTACCGATTTGATTAATTTCTCATTCTTATTAAATCACCTAACTCTTATTAGCCCAATTTAATTATTTTTCATTCGATTCACCCTCTCAGTTTGTTACTGAATTACGCAATCATAGAAATCAATTATAGTAAATCCAATAAACATAAAACAATCAAAATTTATTAAATTAAAGATTAAATAAACCTGAAGGTGAGTACAAAATATCTCAACATTCGTAATCCTATCATCAAAACTGCTATTCCCCATTCTATACAATAATAAAAATGGAAAATAACGGGAAATACGATTATAAATGGAGACGGGAGGCAGCAACGTCGAGAAACTCCATATCTAGGAAGTAAGTTTATGTCAACTTCTTCTCCACTTCTCTCTTCCTTCTTCTCTTTCTCATTCTGTCGACAATTCTCTCTAAGGCTTCTCTCCAAAGTGGTTGATGCCAAAACTCCTTTCAATTTCTTTGTCTTATTATTTTTATACCTTTTGTGTTCTAGGCAGCCCTAGGGTTTTCCCGGGATTCGAAAGGTTGAAAAACTCCATCAAAACTTGATGTTTTTTAGTGTCTTCACATTTGCCTGATGAAGGCCACAACTGTGGCCTTGCATGTTATGATCATGGGCCATATCTGAGCCTTCTATCATGATTGTGGCAAGCAGGCCACGATTATAGGCCATGTCTTAGGTTTCTATCACAATCATAGGCAAACTCTGGTTCTTCTGTCATGATCATGGCTTGTTATGCCACGTTCGTGGGCCATTGTTTCAACCCAATTGTCTCTAAAACTTCTCCGTTCTTTGATGTTGACCCTGAAGTACAAACAAAAATATCAAGATATCTCAAAAACATAATATTTAAGCTCAAAGGATTTTTCTAATCTATTAAATACAAATAAATAACAAACAAACACAATTCTGCCCTAAACGCATACTAAACAATCAAATAAATGACTAGACACATATCAAACTATACCCTAAAATATGATGCATTTCACACCTATCAGAAACCCAATATGCTTTTAGCTTCAGAGGTGTTAACCATTACTGTCTTTCATATGTTGTAGTTTTTTTTTCATCGGGTAAAAATGGCTCGATAACCACTTTTGGATGGATGTAAGAAATACAATAACAAGAGATCCATTACTTTCTTTGGTTGACTTGTCTCACTCAACTCTCAAAAATATTTGCATGCAATTTTTAAAGACTATAGCCACTTTAATGCCTTAAAAGGAATATAGAGGAAACTCTATTCTAATTTTATATTAGAAAAAGATATTTACATAAATACATATAATAAGCAATTTATCAACCCTTGGAATTTTAATTGTTAATAGACATTTATCTCATAGTTGAAATTATCTCTAACTAAATACACAATAAATATTTACTTTTTAATATAACATTATGTTGATTGAAGTACTTTAAAAATAACTTAGTATTCACTGGGTAAATTAAAAATAATAAATACTTTAAAATTTATTTGGGTGTTGATTTTTTAAAGGAATCAAAATTTATTAATTATTAAACTAAATTCAAGCTAACTTAAAATTATTGTTTAAAATAAATTAAAATATAATATTGTGTCATATATATTTTTTATAAAATTTTATTAATTGTATGCTCAGTTTAGGTAAAAAAAATGTTTGCTTTTAAATTCCAAAAGTAAAAATAATGTATGAATCATTTAGGAAGTTTTTAAAAGTTTTTAATGATTAATTATATAATCCTCCAATGAAAGTTTACATGTATTTACTTATATATCATACGTTAATTTATTAGTTAAATCAAACATCTTATTAAACAGTTCAACTTGTTCACTGGTTTTATGAAATGAATTGTTTTATATTTCCCTGCAAGAGGTTCTTCAAATTAAATTATGTTAGAAAACCTTAAAAAGATTAATGGGTCACTATACATACATAAAATATGAAGAAAACATTGCCAAAACATTCATACCACGACCATCATTTCATTCCAACACCTTTGTCTTAATTTTTTTCCTATATCTATTTGTTAAAACTACATTAAAAAAATATGTGAGTTGATGTCTCTCTTTTAGTTTTGCATAGTGCACAAATGTCTTGGTTATTGAAAAAACTTACCAAGTCCTTTATGGTTAAACTATTATTGATGGTTAGAAATAACATAAAGGACAAGCTTAATGTTAAACTCTTATTCCATATGATCTCATGCTAACTCACTTCATCTCCACTTGCTCTTATTAGTTCCTAATAAGATTTCTTAATGAATTTATTAGTAGAGTGTTGCAACCAAATATAGTTATCCTCCATTTCATTATCTGAAATATAGTTAGGAATTGTTTAGATAAGCTCAGGTTGGTAATAGGTCCATTGATTCCTTATAATCCATCCCTTCACTTTTTCATCCTCTAAGAATATGTTTGACATATGCATTCAAAGGTTAGATTGATGTAAGGGACAATCCTTGCTTCAATTGTCATAGTATTAAAAAAGCTCTTTTCCAATTCCCTAACTTACATTTGAAAGATTATGCTAAGGCTTCCTTTAACTTTATTAACTGAGGCATGAACCAGGAGTACTTTGGCTCAAGATGCATTTCTTATAAGTTCCTATAATTATGGAAATGGGTATAAATATGTTAAATTTAAAGGGTTTCCTTTGTTATCAATATTCTTCATAATCGTTTTACGATCGAAAACTTGTTTCTTAGGCTTATAAGCATAATTCCTTAGTCACCTTCCTTTATAGGTTTGTAGATCGCTTTCCACCTTATTTTAGTTATGATTTTCCCATCTCTTCTGCCTCCCTACAGGATGGTTAAAGGGCTCATAGAGGAATAAAACCCTAATATAGCACAGAAGAAAAAGGACCTAGGGGATTTTGAAATTCCTTGTATTATCAATAGAGATAAAATGGATAGGGCATTTGTAGTTTGGGAGCAAGTATTAATATGATGTCCTATACCTTTAGTCAAATTTTGGGGTTAAAGGAGTTAGACACTACATTGCTAGTAAAGACAGCAGACAAAAATTGGAAAAGACATGGAAACCCCTATGGTCCTTAGACAACCATTCTTGGCTATTGCTCACCCAATAATTGACGTTGATGGGGATGAACTAACTCTGAGGGTCAGAAAGCATCAAATAACCTTCACTGTGTTGAAGAATGACAATAGTCCTCCCTTACTTCTAGCTAACATCAAACAAACTGAATCTCGAGGGCAATAGGAAGATATTGAGGATCATGGGAATGCATTTAGAAAGAAAGATTTTGGAGGAGAAGGCAATGGAAGGTGAAGCAGGAGGCAAATTATAAGATTGATGATTGCACTACCATTGCATGATTCATTTGAACCAACTTGAGCATAAGAAGAGCATTGAGTTATCGATGTTAAAAGAAGCGTTGCATAAGAGACAACCCATGGATTGTTAATTTCATGTTATTTCCTTTGATATTTAGATAGTTTTAATTTTGTAGTTAGGTTATTTCATTTCCAAATAAGGTCGAGAAGGTATAAGACTTTGAAATTAGTTAGATAATCGAAGAAGTTGATAAAAAAGAGGTAAAAGAGCTATAAAAGAATTATGAAGGGATCTTAGGAATGCACAAAACGACAAAAAAAATGGAAATTTGGTGGAATTAATGCAGGTGACGATCGTGGCCTGCAGCGGGGTAAAGTTGTCCACATAATTTCCAGTTGAGGGTTTTACCATTTTACCCTTTATTCACCTATACATTCATTTCCTACTTCATTTTCTACTCGTTTTCATTCAGACTCTCTCTCTCTACATATAAGACATTCAAAGACTCTCACTTCTCTCTACCTACACTCAACTCCCTTAATCTCACAACTTTTGCACACTGTTATTCTTAATGGCGCCACGGATCAAGCAGGCTATTAAGCACACCCAACCCAAAGGGAAAACCCAAGTATCAGGCTGTGAAGAAAGAGATAGGGCAGTAGATTAGAGAGTGCCTTTCTAGATCTTCTCAAATGAGGAAGGAGACTACTTTCTCTGCCTTCACAGTAGACAAATTATGGTTCCCAATTATTTTCATTTTAAGACTTTAGATAGATTGGAATTGAGAGACAAGGTGAAAAATTTAGCAGAGGGAATTCAATGGGGATAGTTTATTTATTTAGCAGAGGGAATTCAATGGGGATAGTTTATTCATTCTCAATATCTAGTTTATGAAGAACTAATCCCAAAACTCTTTACATCCCTTTAGTTTGAATCTAATAAACCTAGGGAATTATGGTTTAGTTTGTGGGAATAACTATATAAAATTTATGGTTTTCCCGAATCGTCCGTAGTGAAGTAACAAGTTGATTTCTGTGTCACCCCTACTGGACTAAACTAACTAGTTAGAGCGCTTCGATGCTAAGAATGCACATGACATCATCATTAGGAGGCACAAACACGTATTTCTGCACAAACTCATGTGTCAAACTATTTTTGACAAAACAAAAACTAACAAGGGCTCGATGAAGGAATTTTTCCTATTGTGGTGCACAGACCACAACATCCCAGTTTTCACAGCCACCCACATCTTTAATGTACTTATTACTACTCGGTGTAAGAGGAGAAATAACTTGGAATGGGTTATTTGGTTTTAGTCATAGCTAATTATTATAGAGTTAAGTGCAATAGATTCACGGTCTACCATCCTGAATTCATGAACCATCATTATTTGTGGCGTACTGAAATCCTAAAGTCTCATAATATGGAACTTCGAGCTATTAGTGCCAAAAACACATATGAAGATTAGGGCCAATCAGGCAAGTTCTAACACAGCGTCACCTCAACAGGCAGAAGAGGACTCGACTAGTGAGGATTCCAAAGAGGAAGAAGACACAGAAGAACCTAGTTGGAAGAAAGTGCTCGGTACAATCTCCACTAACACCAAAGAAAGTACTAACACATTTGCAAAGAATTCTAGAAGGACGAAGGAGATGGTCCGCACACAACAACATCAGAGCCAAGATATACATCATATTCATTGATACTTCGAGTCTTAAGGTGTTCAACTACCACCTCCGATGCCATCCTTGCCCTCCATCACCATGAGGCTTTATTTCTAACCCTTTTCTTTTAAATTTAGTCTTTATTTTTTTATTTTATATTACTTCTTTCCATGTGTGTTTGTTTATCTCCTTCTCACATTAAGGACAATGTGTTGTTCAAGTGTGGGGAGGGTTATGTGTTTTGCTTTGAGTGTGAATGTTGCATATTGTACGATACTTTATTAGGTTGCATATTGTAAATTGTGTGAATGTGTCGATGAATTAGATGAAATGGAATTGATTTAAATTTGAACATAATCTATTAGGTTGTATAGAGTCATTAGCTCACAAAATTAGTGATCTGGTTCTTTGGCTAAATATGCAAGTTAATTAGGATTTAGTTTTATTTTATCACTTTATAAGTTGTCACATTCATTCGTAATTTTAGGTTTTTCAACTAAAGTAGCTTTGCTAGTATTTTTTCATGAAAACAAGTAGCTAAAGCAGTAAGGTAGGCATTAAATAATAATTAAATTTTTTTGTAAAATTTAAATAAATAACTATTCCGCTAGCCTTCGGGTTATGAATAGAGTTAGTAGCCAGTTAAGAACATGATGTAGCTAAGTAACTAGATCAACACCTATCACAAATGTGTGCCTTCGTGTTAAAAGGTTGTAATGACATTCCAACCAAGCAACTTAACAAAAACATGACTTAGTCGAGTAACTAGGTTGACATTCATCACCAGTGTTTGCCTTCATGTAAAAAGACTAGGTCTATGTCCACAAAAATTTTTTAAAAATGATTTCTAATAAAACCTAAAAAAATTATATGTAGCTTAACTTTTCTTAAAAACATACTTAGGAGTATTTATAGAGTTTAAATGATGAAATAATTATTAATGTGTGTGTACAATTGAAAGGGGTGAATAACTTGATATTTTGGTCTTAATTAATATGTATATTTAGTCTAGAGCTCGTAGATGTGGATTTTGCATGTTAATGATTTGGAATAACTTAAATGATTGTGTTTGAAGCCATCTTGTCATTATTTCATTGTGTGCTATGTGCATTTGTGTTGCTTGTTTTTTTTTTTGTTTGAGGATGAGCAAACGCTTAAGTGTGAGGATATTGATAAGTGCAAATTACATCGTGTTTTAGGGTATAGTTTGATATTTTTTTAGCCATTAATTCGATCATTTATTATATGTTTAGGTTAGAATTGTGTTAGTTTGTTAATTATTTATGTTTTAAGTGTTTTATGGAATAGTATAAGTATTTAGGATTAAATATTATGTTTTTAAGGCACCTTGATGTGTTTACTAGTGTTTCATGGTCAACATCGAAGAACGAAGAAGTTTCGGAGACATTCAGGCCGGAACAATAACCCATTATCATGATAGAAGCACTAGATTTGGCCCATTATCATGGCCTACATACCACGATTGTGACATAAGCCTATGAAATGGCTACAGTCGTGGTCTACATCGGGCAGACGTGTAGGCACTCATGAATGTCAAGTTTCAAGGAATTTTTTAGACGTTTCAGACCATGGAAAAACCCTAGGGTTACTTAAAATGCAAAAGGATATAAAAAGAACATAAAGAGTCAGAGAAACAAGCTTTTGGCATCAACCACCTAGAGAGAGATCATCGAGAGATAGAGGAAGAGCAGAAAGAGTAGAAGAAGTTGACTCAAAGTACTTTCTTAATCAGGAGTTTCCCGATGTTGCTACCTCCCATCATCCATTTTATATTGTATTTCATGTTCTTTTCAGTTTTATTATATATAGAATTGGATTGACTAGTTGATGATAGGATCTAGAATGTTGAAGATGTTCTAAACCCACCTTCGGAATTTTATTTTTCAATTATTGAGAATCTGATTGTTTGTGTGTTTATTGGATATTGTTGTGGTTTGATTTTGTAATTGCATAATTTGATAATAAACTGAGAGGACAAATCGAGTGAAAAACGATTAAATTAGACTAACAAGAGTTAGGTGAGTTAATAGAAACTAGAATTAAATCAGAACGATAATTTTTACAGAGAGAGATCTTGCATAAATTTTTGATAGTTTATTAAAGAACTTCAGAACTAATTAGGGTTTTGGATAAGTTGTGAATTGAGGGATATCAACCTCCATAATCTAATTAGGGTCTATGATTTAGGGTTAATGGTTATAACTCAAGAAAGAGTAATCAACCCTAGGATAGTCTAGAATCAACAATCCAATAATTCATAGTCAGTTAGGTCATCATTAAGAATAGGTAAAATTCCCTTTCTCTCAATTGGTAATTTCCTTTGGTTGATTCTTGGGTGTGTTGCAAATTGCTTAATAATTAGTATTTTCGTGTTTGATTATTAATTTGATTGATTGAATTAAATTATCATATTAGTTTTGTTGTAACTTGAATTTCTATAATTTGTTTATGGCCTTTGGTACTATGCTAACAAAATGTGCGCTTGCAGATTATCAAAGGTTAATAATAAAAACTTACACACAGCCAAACCTCAATCAGGTTTATTTTACATTAAGCTTCTTCAATTTTTGTCTAATAAGTTCCAATTTCATTACATGTTTATTTTTTTAAAAAAATCCCTTAATAATTGCTTCAAAAAATCCAGCTTCCTTTTCTAAGAAATTATTAAATCTAAAAATAATTTCCTTCTACAATTGTTTTCCATTCTATACATGATTATTGGAAAGTGATCACATACCATTGGAACTTCAAAGATAGCCTTACCTTTAGGGAAATCTTCTAACCGATCCTTATTGACTAAGGCTCTATCTAGTTTTTTTCCTTAACATCCATCTTTGCATTTTTCTTATCATTCTAAGAGGGGGGAAAAACAACTTTCTATCTTTAAATTAGTAACTTATCTTTTACACATATCCCCTAAACTCATTATTGTACTTCATCTATATAAAAACACTATTGAAATCACATATTGTAATTTATAGACCTTGCATTGATGTTTGAATTCTTCCTAAATATTCTTATGAACCATGCACATACGTAGAATTCATCAAATAATTACCTTAGACCATTCTTATTAGTAAAAGCATCAACTGGTCCTTGGAATCTACCAAGTTCACATTAACGTTCCTAGAATCGTAATCCATAACTATACAGCCATTGTGATTATGTTAACTATTGGATAAGAATGCCTAAAATCTGGTCATTTTCTTAAGATTTGAGATATTCTCCTACTTAAGCATAGTTTCTAATAATCATATCAAGACTAGCTTTGTTTGAAAGATAAAAGATTTAAAAGCTACTAATTTATTAGAGAAATTAATATCTTTAATATTCTATTCTACAATTGCTATCATCCAATGCTCAAATGTTTTAACACCCTTAAATTATTCTTCCTACTAGATTTCCTCCTATTACTATTTTAAAACTCATCTAATATTTTCTCCTTTGCTTCTTTAGTTAAGACATTGTTTCTTGGATCTCCTTTCGCTTTCATTATTATATCTCCTTATTCATTTCAGTTATAGAAGAGTTCTCTAAGATAGTTCTTTCTCTCAATGATTCTTTCGTACTACGTCATAGATGATTTCCAGATTTCTTCTTGATTTCTCCATATCCAAAGATTTTTAGACTTGAGTCTCATCTGTGCTTCCACTTTGTTCTTTCCCCTACTTTTGCTCCTTTTGCCTACCTTCCATGTTTATAAGCTCCTTCTAAATACCTCTTCAAAACTTCATTCCTACAGCTTTCCATCTCTTTTCACTATTATTTTAATAATAGCTTTTAGTTATAGGAAAAAATTACAGAATCCCCAGTAAGCTTTTCATCATCTCCAAGTCTCATCAAAGGAATAGCTATTGGAAGTGTTTTATCTATCTTTATTCTATCACAAATTTTAGCAAATCCAAATATTTTCTCTTTAGCTGTATTCTTGTCCATACATATGGGTCTTCCAGTATAACTAGCTAGCAAGCTAAGCCACTTAATTTGCCAATAATTCAATGGTATGTTATTTATATTCCCCTACAATGATATGCTTTCATATTTGATCTTTTCCAAATTGACTTTTGGCCTCCACATTTAATGGTACAAAGGCATATCATATATATTCCAAGAATTAGCTTGTATATTTCCTCTGGCTTCATCTTTAGTCATAAACTTGAATAAACATGGTTATCTTTAAAGATCAATATTTCCTTTAGATCCCTTCCCTTCCAATCCTTTTACACCCAACTGTTAATAACTTGGAAGGGAGATCTTCTTCCTAGGAAGAAGCTTACCACTATAATATCTAGGTTTTTACTCCCTCTCTTAACACATCTATATTTGGTGGTACATTGGTTTCCTTCTGAGTTATGATGGAGGCAATACTGCAAAGTAGTATGTAATAATTTACTAACTATTTTTCTTTAATTCATACTTATAATAACTAGTTGATATCTCTAAGGACCTTAGCCCTGTGAAGTTATCTTACTTAAAGCTTCTCTTGTCTTACTTGTAGGTGAGGGAAAGGGAGGAAAATTCACTGTATCATGCTTCTCTAGAATTATTTATTTCCACTAATATTTGTTGCACTTAGAAGGAAAGAAAGTATTCTTAGGTAGGTAAAAAAATTAAAAGATAGTTTCTAGAAAAGGAATAATGTCTAGGTGGGAAAATTTTGGTTATTTAAAATCTAAAATACCTTTGAGTAGTTAAGTTTCCAACATAGTGTACAGTTAGATGAAGCGATGAGGATGGGATAAAGATATGGAGAAGGAATCAAAATCTATGAGCAGAAAAAGGGAAATGAGTGTCAAGTAGAAGGTAAAGAGTAACAAAGATAAGAAGAAACTTTCACGGCCTCTATGGAAGAAAGACTAAGACAACCTAACAGAGCAATATGTGTAGAAGCGAAATGCCCTAAATGTTTCCACATTTTTCCTTGCAAGGTTGAAACATCATTTCATTTTCTTATAATTTGTTTTTAACATTTATATGACACAGGTCTAACTTTCATTCTCCACTTCTTCTCCTTCTCTTCCTTTATTTGTTCTAGTGCAATATCCTCATTCAACTTCATTAAATGTATCTCGGCATTACATTTTCACTTAGCCAATAACTGAACACAAACCTTGAGCTAGAAATTTATGCTTGGAGACACTTCTTCATCTGCACTACAATACACCCCATTGGCTATGCATGATGGTTTGTTACTTATTTCACTTACACTGAGGTTTTGAAGGAGGTATCTAGAGCTTGGGCCTTAACTATATTCAATTTCTTCATGGTAAAAAGGCCATCTTTCCCTCTCCTTAAGGTATGAAATGAAACTTTAGAAATCCAACAGGCTAGTTGAAGTGGTATTAAATGAAGACCACTTGATCTTTTTCAAGTTTGCGTATAAGGAGAATTGTTTACAAGTAATTGATACAGACCTATATCCCTTCAATAGTTGCATATATTCTTAGAAATATAGAAACTAAGGATTACATTACAAGATCTAAAGTAGAAATAAATTCCTTTATGGTGAATTTTCAGTAAATCCTTTAAAGCATTGGTTTACTAAAGGATTAGTATTGTTCGTAAGCTTGTTAGGTAATCATGTTTGTATGGATAAAACCACTTCCACTAAGAAAAGAATTGGATATGAAAGGTTATGTATAAATGTGGATTTGATCAAGCTGTTATTGATAAAATTCCTATACTTAGAATAGGAAATGATGATACTTTATTCCATGACAATGTCAAAGACTTTCATCAATGGCATCCATCATTTCTCTAATAAGGGAATCTTGAATGTCAATAGGCAAAACTTTCAAATTTTGATTTTATGATGAGCTAATGAATCATAGTAGTATGGCTAATCTTCTCCCACATAAAATGATGAATTAAGATGATCAAAATGAGAAATATGGGGGGCAATTTTATCCTATTGAATCAATCGCCCTCATCCTAGATTAGTACCCCAGCTAAAGGAGTTGATTTACATAAAGCGTCCCCCTTTAATAAAGATTTCTTTAGATAAAGATGAAGTTACTCCCTCTAGTTAAAATCACAGACTGAACACTATAAAAAAAGAAGAAGAATGAGTACAATATTAGAGAAGCCGATTATGGCGTAATGCATAAGCTTTATCTACAGTCAATGATAGTTTTAGAGTGTTTAAGAGAAGAAAATATGGTCAAAATACAAGGAGAAACATATTTTGGCAATCTGTTTGAAATGTCCATATATGTTGGAATGTGAGGGGTATAAATGACCCTAAGAAAGTAGAGAATCAGGTTTGATTATATAAGCTCAATAAAGACAATCTTATTTTTCCTTTCAAAAATTAAATTGAGTTTTGAAAAATGCTCCACGCTATGGTGCTTTAATAACACTATAGTAAACAATCATGTTGATCATCATCTAAGGAGAACAGTGGCTATTTACAATCCAAACTTCATTAAGTTCCTTCAGGTTATTACAATTTAGTCTCATTCTATATGAGTAGGATTATTAAAGGTAAAGGCTTAGATCACATTCATATATGCATCTAATTTTACATTTTAAAGATCTATATTATGGAATGAATTATTGAGATTGAAGTATAACATAAAGGAACTATAGCTCATGTTAGGGATTGTAATTGTGTAATTTATGGTTTAAAATTAGAAGGTACCAAATGTGAAGTTAAGTCATGTAGAGAATCAAGCTTTTGTCTTGCTAATCTTAAGATGATGAATACTAAATATGATGGCAACTTCTTTACATAGAGTTAAAAATAGGAGGGACCTTGGTACGTAAGGGAAAAACTAGACAAAGTTATTACAAACTTGTATCGAATTTAAAAATTTTAGTGCTTTAGGGATTACTTTACGAAACCTCTTTACTGCGAACTCTCACCAATAGAGATACAAGATCTTTATGGTGGATTTAAACATGCCTCCCCTTTTTGGTTTTTCAACTTCTTATGCAATGTTGAAGGATATCAAGAGGCTCTATACAAGTGAAAATTCAAAGTTTTTCCTCTTTAAACCTCTTTAATTTTTATAAGATGCTAATGATTATTAATATGGAGCTAAAGAAATTACTTCTCAAATCTTATTACAAGATTGGGAAAGTTGAGGAATAAGCTAGGGAGAAACTTTATTCATACTAGATGGAGGTCTATAAGAACCATTTTGAATCCTTCCTTACTACATAATGACAACATACTCTTTCAATGTCTAATAAAGCATTAAAGGCTCACTCTTCACTAATTGCTCAAAAATCAAGAGTGTAATGGATCAAGGAAGGAAACTATGGTACCAACTTCTTTCATTGATACTTGGTAATATGGAGATTTGAGAAATAGGTTAACTGAAATATGGTCTAAAATGGTGACCTTGATCTCTAGCCAGAAGGAGCTTTTATCATATACTAGGAGCTACTTTACTGATATTTTGGGAATGCTTTCAAGTATTAATCCCTCTTATGATTCAATTGTTGCTTTATTTCTTAATCATTTATCTTTATAGCAAATTGAACTATCCAGACCCCTGGCCATTGATGGTATTAATAGTGTGGTCTTTAAGCTTAATCATAATAAAACTCTAGGGCATGATGGATTTAGTGCTTAAGTTTTTCAAAAATCCTAGATTTTGACCAAGAATTTTTCTTATGAATATATCTTGGAATTTTTCTCCAGTCTTGGAATATTGTCTACATAAAAAAAATATTCTTTTATGCGTTGCTCTCAAAATTGCAAATCTGAAATCTTTTAAGGATTTTAGGCCTATCTCTTATTGCTCCACGTACTATAAAACCATTTCTAATAGGTTTCTTTAAGTCTTAAGTAGGTTTTAAGGAAAATAGGTGAAAACATCGTGCTTGCTTAATAATTTCTTAAAAATTACCACTGAGATTCAGGGAGCTTTTTTACCATCAAGATAGACTTTATCTTTTAAAGTTATTGGATATCCAGTCTCCTTCATCTTAAGTATAAAGCACGTCTTCAATACCACTTCTTATAGTGTGCTTGTTAACAAGGAAGTTACTGATTATTTCAGGATAGAAAAAGGAATAAAACAAGGAGACGCCCTTTCTCCTTTCTTATTTACATTCTATATAGAAGTCTTATCTTAGATAATTTAGAGAAATATTAGTGAAATAAAAGACTTAAAATTCTATAAAAGTCTAAAGGTATGGGAATCCCTCACTTAGCCTTTACTAATGATTTACTCTTACTTTATGGAGCTAATTCATCTTCTTTTGAATGTTTAATAGTCTTTGGATGAGTTTAGCGCTCTTTCTAGGCTTTCCATCAATAAAGGGAAAAGCTTTCTAATGATTTCAGTTAATGCTTCTTATATAGCTCAGAACCTTACGAGAATCACAGCTTTGGAAATTAACACATCTTTCAATTTACTTACTTGGGAATATCTATATTCTCAAAAAGAACTTCTTACTCTAACTGCCAACCACTTTTTGATATGGGTAAAAGGAGAATTGGAAACTACACTTCCAAATATCTCTCTTTTTAGGTAGGCTCAACTCATTAATTTAGTGTTGGAAAACATGGATACTAATTAGCTAGCCCATCTTTGGCTTTTTATGAGGTTAAGTAGAGACACTGACAAGCTCTTCTTGAACTTTTCACAAATAGGAAACTAGATTACCAAGCCTTTTGCAAAAGTTAGATGAAAAGACATTTGTGTATCCAAAGATGAGGTGGGTTTAGGTGTAAGACCTATTTAACTTGTCAACATATTGTTTCTATAAAAAGGCTTTGAAGACTTGTCACTAGTGAGGAATCCTTTTAGGTGAAAAAGGTTAATAAGCACTACTTAAGAAATGTGAGTATTTGGACCATCACATCAAAAAGTGACTTATCTTGGAGTATGATGTAAATCTCAAAGCTTAAAGGAGTTACGCAGTCTTTAATATTCTACAAGATAGGCAATATTGGTCATACATGTTTATAAACCGATAATTAGAGCCATCTTAGCACTCTGTATCAACTACCAAAGTTATCGAGTATTAGTTTCCTCTATCTAGATTTGCTAAAGTCAAGAAACTAATTAGTGATGGCTTTTCCAAAACTGTTTCTGTCTTTTATGACTTTTGTAATAGTGTTTCCTTTTAAAGAATAAAATGTACTTATATTTTTAAAAGAAGATTCCTTTTTTACTTTCCTAATCTTATTATAGAGGAAAGATTTCATTGGATTAGGAATTTATCAAGTGCCTTCTCTGACAAGTCATGTCTGAACTCCATAATGGAAATGGCTTATAAATTCCCTTTATAATAACTTATAGGCTCCAAAGTATTATTTA
Source organism: Erythroxylum rotundifolium (assembly GCA_027563915.1). Classification (NCBI taxonomy): domain Eukaryota; kingdom Viridiplantae; phylum Streptophyta; class Magnoliopsida; order Malpighiales; family Erythroxylaceae; genus Erythroxylum; species Erythroxylum rotundifolium. Next base: position 11,758 of record JAOSBO010211361.1, on the reverse strand, counting down.
TCTTATGGCTAGTAGTGAGGAAAAGATTATCAACTTTTGAGATAGAATTAGAGGTGGTACCAATATCTCAAATATTTATTGGTTGTGTATGGGCTTTATTGAATCCATTAGTCATCTTTTCTTTTATTTCCATTTCTTTAAATAGATATGGAATAACATTAAATTGTCAAGCTATGGGTTGGAGATAAGTTCTTTAATGAATATCAGGTATAACTAATGCACAAAGATGACCTTGTAGTGTTCTACTTATGATTTAGATGCGTTATATACCCCCTCTATAAGGAAAGAAATTTAAGATTGTTTAAAGGGCAATCAGGTTCACCTAAAGATACTAGAGTGATGATCATCAATTAGATAAGGTTGGTGTTAGTAGTCTGGGGCTCCAAACTCTTAATTTCTCAAGGAATAAAAGATAATTGGAATAGTTATTAGTAAGCCAACTCTTTTAGACATATTCAACTAAAGTTAGTTTTATATTGAAATTTTTCTAAGCCATATATACTAGCCTAGTTGTTATTAATATCATCTGGTCAATTGTATTGCTTATAATACTTTGTAATGGTTTTAGGCTATAGTCTTACAATAATATTCTTTAATTTCTAAAAAAGCTTTTATGTAAAATACTACCCAATTAGTATATTCTATGAGATATTTTCCATATTATAGGTAGTTTTAATACCCCTAAATGGTCTAAAGTTTAGTAATTAGTAAATAATAATTTCTTGTTTTTATAGTAACTACAAATATGCTTAATGGGAGCATATTGATTTATTTTTGCACATAGAGAGTTTTAGGTTTATAAGCTCCTTTATCCTTTTAAAAAGACACCATCAATTTGGGACTTAGAGTTTAAAAGAACTCCAAAAAATGTAAAACATTTGAAACTTTCTAAGTAGAAACATCAATGGTAGGAGTTGCATCGATTTCTTCTACATTTAGTTTATTTTGGAAGATTTTTACGTAACACCCCCTATATAGAACCTACAACCATCCACACACATAGTAATCATATTCCTGTAGATGCATTCAAGGTGTACGATTCTATTCAATGCTATGAATATACACATTACAAAACTTCCCAATGCTTAACATTATCATTTAACAGTAGTAATATATCTTTACAATTATATAGGAATCTAAAAGAAGATATACAATTTCCTTTCTTCATTAAATGTACAATCATCTTTAACTAAAAACAAATTTCAAAAGTACTTTTTCTCCTATCTATTAGCCTTGGTCCCTGCAGATGCTCCCTGCACCTTATTTTTATGACTTAGACCTATATGAATTAACACCAGTGCTAAGCTTGAAAGCTTAGTAGAGAAATACTTAATTAGGATGACCACTCACAGTAGTCATCCATCAAGCACATACATTCATAAAAATCACAACAAATATGAATAGTGATGGCATGCTTAAGCAAAGTATGCAATGTAAATATGCTTCAACATAGTATACATATATCAAAAATAAACATTTATAAGCAAAATATTGATAGTCACTACTCATTGATACAAATTATCAATACAAATGCAATTATAAATGGACTATAAACCTATAGGCATGCCTATCTGTTGATCGACAGTTTATGTGTACTAAGTTTTACTATTTTTAACCTCTATATTATGACAAGTGCATAGCTCATTTGCGTAGTACCTAAGGTATCGTTCCCATGAGGAGGGTAATTTAATCCTAGAATCTAAGGCTTAACTAAAATTCACGCTAAATCTAAATACAGAAATTAAATCAATCAAACAATCAATTATGAGAATTAAAATTTAGAAATATAACAAACTGGCAAATCACATATCCTAATCCAAAATCAACCTAAGAACTACCAAGTAAGAGAAAGCGGGTTATCTGACTTTAATGAAAACCTAATTGATTATGAAATTACCAAATTGTTGGGTCTAAACGTTTCTAGGGTGGATTGCTTTTTGTCGAGTTATAATCTTTAACCCTAATTCATAATCCCTAATTTAAATTATAGAATTATGATCTCTTGATTCATAACTGAGCCAAAACCTAAATTAGTTCTAAAATTGTCTAATAACCTTCAAAGAACCTATGCTCAATCTCTCGTTACTCGATTCTACCAATTCAATTCAATTAGTTATCTATCAAATTACCTAACCTCGTTAGCCCTATTTGATTATTTTCACTCAGTTAACCCTCTTAGTTTATTACTGAATTATTAAGAACAGAATTTGAATCACAGATATATCAATAAAAATGCAATCAATCAAACTTCATTAATATCAAGAATAAAAATCCCAAAAGTGAGTATAGACAAAAACTCAATATTTAACACAACCTATTCTCATCAACTATTTCAATTCTATACATTAATAAAATTGAAATAACAGAAAAATACATTAGGAATGAAATCGCAGAGGCGGTGATAGTAGGAAACCACCTATTATGGGAAGTATGTCGTGTCAAGCTTCTTCTCCATGTCTCTCTTGATTTGTCTACTTCCTCAATCTCTCGATTTCTCTCTTTGGAATGTGGTTGACGTGAAAGGCTCTCTTTCCAGACTCTTAAAGGCTACTTCTTCTATCTTGGCTTCTCCTTCTATCTTGTAATAATGTATTTATACTTTGGAAGCCCTAGGTTTAATTCGTGGTCGAAATGGTCTAAAAAGTCTTGCTAAACTTGAGTTTTCATGTCAGCCTAATGCAAACAACGATCGTGGCTAGCGTTTAACCCTCTCTGTCACAATCGTGGCTTAGATCAAAGCTTTCTATCACCACTGTGCCCAAAGTGCATAATCGTGGCCTAGTTGCTGCTAGCTCGTCTCTTTTTATCACAATCATGGCTTGTTGTGCCACGATGTGGGCTACGTCTTTGGCCCAAAACTCCTCAACACTTCTTCGTTCTTTGCCGTTTACCCTGAAACACTAACAAACACACCAAGATACCTAAAAAATATAACATTTAAGCTCAAAGACTCATACTAACCCATAAAAACACTTAAACACATAAACTGACACAATAAGACACAAATACACACTCAACACTCAAATTAATATTAAGTACCTAACAAATTAAACCTTAAAACATAATGCAAATTATAACTATCAACATCCCCACACTTAAATGTTTGCTTTTCCTTAAGCAAACAAAACAACAAATACATAGCAAACACGAAACACACAATGCAATAATGAGACAATGGCTTTAACTTCATGAAATAAATTTAATCTTGAACACAATCTAACAAGTTATATCTAATCATTAACATACAAAATCTATGTCTAAAGGTTTTGAGCTAAATGTACAAATTAATCGAGATCAAAGTGTTAATTTATTTACCCTTTTTAATTATACACACACATTAATAATTCTTTGGTTCTTTAGAATCTATAACTATTCCTAAGTATATTTTCATGAAAAGTCAAGCTACTTACAAGTCTGGTAGGTTCTTATTAAAGAAAACTTGTTTTTCGCAATTTATTGCCTATCTTGTTGTTTTAGCTATTTGTTGTCATGAAAATATACTAGTAAAGTTACTTAAGTTGAAAGGCCTCAAATTATGAATGAATGTGACAAGCTAGAGGGCACTAAATTTATGCTAAATCCTAATTAAGATGTATATTTATCTAAACAACCCTAATTCACTAATTTTGCAACCTAATGATTATTCACAACCTAATAGATTATTTTCAAAATTAAATAGATTTCACTCAATCTAAGCTATTGACACATTCAAACAATTCACACATTGCAACCTAATAACTATCATACATTATGTAAAATCGCATAAAAGAGCAAAACACAGAATCCCCCCCCCCACACTTGAACAACATGTTATCCGCAATGTGAGAAGGAAACACACACCACATAAGATAAGAACAGACAGAAATTAAAGTAACAGAAAATAATGAAAAATAAACATAAAACAAAAATAGAACTGAAGGCTAAATTTGAATAGAAAAAATTGGGTTACATATAAATCCTATAGAGATGATGGTGATGATGGTGTTGAAGGTGGCAATTAAACGCCCTGAGAATCGAAATACTGATGGATCCATTAGATCCTAGCTATGGCATTATTAGGTTTGCGCCATCTCTGCAAGTGTCATGTTGGTTTTGGAGATAGCATCCAAAACCTTCTTCCAGCTTAGTTCTACCTCTTTCTGCAAGATTCTTCTAGATTCTTCATTTCACTCTTCTGCCTATCGAAGCGATACTGAGATTGAACTTGTCTAACTTGCCCTAATTGTGACTTATGTCTTTTGGTTGATATCCCTAAGTTCCATGTTGTGGGATTTAAGGATTTTAGCCTACTATAAATAGGGGTGATTTAGGAATTCAGGTAAGTAAATAGTTAGTCCACTCTGATCCACCATAAAATATTCCACAATGGCAGACATTATGTATCCCATTCCTAGATTATTGCTCCTTTTGCTTAGAGTCGCAACAATAGCTTGTATCACATGTATGGATGCGCATACTGTAATATTTTTTTCCATGCACCATAACATAAAAAGTTCCTTTGTGGAACCCTTATTGGTTTCTGGCTTATCAAAAACCAGCTGGCACATAAATTTATGTAGCAGCAAGTGTTTATAGGATCTTACAATATTGTTATGAGCATTCTTAGCATGAAATTTCTCAATTCCAATAACCTTATTCCATATTGAGCGGGATGAAAATCATCATATTGATCAACGATGGAGGACTTAGGGAATCCACATATCTCACACATGATTTTGACATTTAATTCGTAAGCCCTTCCTCTCAACCTAAACCATACTTCTTTGGGGTTCTTAGGGACATAACTCAGTGAGGTGAAAAATTCAAGTGTAAGCTCCTAATAAATAGGAAATTGGAATCGTATAAACTGGCCCTATTGGATTCTCTTAGCTAGGTTTCTACCCCCCCACACAACTCTAGCCTATCTAGTATGTCAACACCAAAGTATTTTGGAACTAAAATTTATATAGCATTTAAGAACAGAAATGAGTACCTTCCTCCTTGGTGTAGAATGGAAATGGTGCTCCAAAGTTCATTGCTCAAATTCTTCTTCCTCGTCTCATAACTTGCTTTCATCTATATGGCTCCCATCGGGCTTATTGTTTAATGTAAGGCATACTTGGGTAAAATTTCGAAGAATTTTGGAAAGTTGAAATTTTTAGTGAGAGGTCAGAGTATTTGAATCTTAATTTGAATTCTGGAGAGATAAAGTAAAAGTGAAGTTAGAACTAAATATATAGTTGGTAAAAGGGTAAAAGGGTAAAATTTTCTTTAAAAATTTTCATCCTCCCTTTTACTGCATAGTCGTTCGCAAGCCATGATCATGGCCTGCGGCGTATCACCACTTCCCAACTTTCTTCTTTCATTGTTTTTCAGTCTTTCGCTTCCACTATTTGATTCTTTTGTGGCCCTTTTTCACCTCTCTTTTCATGCTTACACAATCATCCATATAGTTCCGAATTTCGACTCTTTTCTCAATTTTATTCAAAACAAAAGTAGAAATAATTCTTACTATAGAATTCAAATGTTCTATTAAAATTAATCAATAAAACTAATTTTTCCATGGTTTGCCTCCCATGCAGTGCTTCTTTTAATGTCGGTAGCTCGACGCTCCTTTAATCTTATGATGGTTGGAATGAATGGTTCGACGATAGCGTCGTCATTAATCTCAAAGTCCGTACTTTAGCTACCATATTGTAGTTACCATTATCCTTACAATTTTCTTTTCCTCACCTTCTCCTTCTCGAGTGCTTCTTCCTGAAAGAATTCCCAGGATCGTCAATGTCCTTGGATTCTCCTCAAGGTTCGATTCCTTTGATGTCCACTGAAGGTGAAGGAGCTCCGTATTCTCTACTGGACACCTTGAAGGTTAATTTCTCCCTCCCTATTCACAGAGTTAATTTTCCCTAATTAACATCAATAAGTGAGCATGCAGTGGCCAAGAGTGGTTGTCCAAGAATTATCGGGGTGTCCCCATCTTTACTGATATCCAAAATATAAAAGTATGTGGGAAAGGTAAATTTGTCAATTATTGCTCGAACATCCTTTAGTTTATGTGTTGATCTATCGGCCATCTTGACCAAAAAATTGGTTGGCATTAACTCTCTTAACCCTAATTTCAGACTGAAGGTGGCATCATGTTTATGCTCACACCCAAATCTGTGAATGCCCTATCTATGATGATCTCGTTGTTACTATAGGGGATGAGAATGTCCCCTGGGTCCTCTTTTTTCTTTATTATTTTGAGGTCATCTTCCAATGGTCATTCCTTAACCTTCTTCTTGATGGATTCCTATAATTTGAGCTTCTTTTATACTTGTTCCATCAATTCCCCAACCTTATTTTGGTCAATTTCCTATAGTTTCTCCACTTTCCTCTTTTCATATAACTCTCGCTAAGCAAAATATTGGTGCAAAAATACCCGTCGGGTTACTTTAATTGACTTGCTCATGGGCTCACTTGGAAGGTCTTCTTTACCTTTAACCTTCTCTCCTTCTTCTTGTACCCTTTCAGATTCTTCATCCTGAGTCTAACTAATGACCATGATATGGTTCCTTTGGATTAGACTTGGTGTTGCTTGGAAGAGTTCTAGTATTCCGAGTCGACATTGCCTCTACTAACTATATAATTTACTTACTCCTGGTTGTCCTCCCTCATCAAGTAGCAATCCACAGTATCATAGTCTATCTAACCACATAGCTCACACTTCACTTGTATCGCTTTAACTTGAGCTGAAGATGACACCTTTATTTGCTAAGTTGTCATATCAAGTTTTCGATGCTTGCATCATTGTCATCTGATCGACCACGACGATTCCCTTTTGCTCTTTAAAAGTAGTAGGTTGCCTACCTCGCTCATTCATCCGCAAGTAACTATTACTTGCCATCTCTTCGACTAACTCCTTTGCTTCATCTATTATCTTCCGCATCAAAGATCCTCCTGACACTGTGTCTATGGTGCCTCTAGTAAATGGGTTCACTCCACTGTAGAAAGTCTGCAAAAGGAACTCTTTCAGTAGATTGTGGTTTGGGCACTTCCTTTGTAAGTCCTTCTATCTCTCCCACACTTTGTATAATGACTTCCCGTCACCTTGTTGGAAATTAACGATTTACTTTATAATCTTTGTGATCTTCATCAATTGGAAGTACTTGTCCAAAAAGGCAAGTAGTAGCTGCTCCTACGTCATGATGTTGGCAAGGCTTAGTGAATGATACCAAGCCTTTGTTCTATCTCCAAGTGTAAAGGGAAACAGCCTAAGCCTAATCCTAACTATGGCCTCTGACATCTGATGATGATGAAAAGTATCACAAATCTCGAGGAAATTAACGATGTGCGTGTTGGGATCCTTGTTCTCCAGTCCATAGAATTGCACATTCTATTGAAGCATATTAAGGAGGGCTAACTTGATCTTGAACGAGGCCACTTGTTCCACTCCTTGGTTCGAAAGGTTGAACCCTAGCCTCATAAAGTCCGTGAGGGTTCGTTGTTTCCATCCTTGGTTTGCTCCTTAGTCCATGTTATGTTGGAATTCCTCAGCCATTGTTGAATTTCCTAACTATTCTTCTTCCTCTAGCCAAGCTTTCCTAAGAGTTAGTTCTAATTGCGTTATATCTAAATATATTGTCTCCACTTCGCGACTCAAACCGTTCCTGACTCTTATGTTCATACAAGAGCACAATTCTAAAGAAAAATGAAAGAAATGAAGATAAAAATTAAAACTAATCTAACACCTTAAACTATAGAATTAAATTTCGCCTGCCAACACCGGCACCAAAAACTTGATTGTCGATTTACGTGTGCTAAGTCTTAATTTTTTTAACCTCAAGATTACTACAAGTACACTGGTTATTCACGTAGTACCTAAGGGATCATTCTCACAAGAAGGATAATCTAATCCTAAAATCTAAGGCTTGAATAAGTTCTATAGATACCATTTAAGTTATTTAAATGTTCAAATTTGAGCTTGTGTCATATAAACATTTAGGGATGTCCATTTGAGATAAGAACTTATAATGCGCAAAAGAAGAAATTATACCTGAAGACCATAAGTAAGTATTTCATTAGAAATGCCGAAAGGTATAAAGGATATAGGTTCTATTGTCCATCATATCACACTAGAATTGTATAATCAATAAATGAAAAAACTCTTGAGAATGACTTAATTAGTGGAGGATTCAAATTCAAGATATAGTTTCTGATAATGATCGTTTGGATACTTAGCCTTCCACCTCAAACAATAACGTGATTGTCATTCACAACGCTCCTTAAGTTCAAATAGACATTTTAAAACCAACTGTTAAAATTCAATAATCTATGGTAAATGCAAATGAAAATTAAGAAATTCCACAAGTTATTGATAATTCAGTAGGACCACTTATTCAGGAATTACCTGAAAGCATTCAATAACCAGGAACAATAAACTCTAGAGAAGGATACTGATGCAACATTAAGGAGATCCACTAGAATAAGGAAATTAGCCATTAGTAGTGATTATAATGTATATATAAGAATCTGACTACAATATAGGAGTCGAAAATGATCGTGAAACCTTTTCATAAGCCATGTGTTATAAAGAATCAAATTTATGGTACAATTTCATAAATGAAGAAATGAATTCTATGAAGAATAAGATGTTTGGGATCTTATTGCTATAGGGTGAAAATGGATATTTAAAACAAAGAAAGACTCATTAGGCAATATTGAGAGATTCACGACAATACTCGTTGCTAAAAGATTCACGCAAAAGGAAGGAATCAATTATACAAATACATTTTCTCCTATGCCTAAAAATGGTTCTCTTCATATAATTCTAGCATTATTGCTCATTTTGACACGGAAACGGATCAAATGGATGTGAAAATAACCTTCTTTAATGATGACCTAGAGGAAGAGGTTTACATGAAATAACCAAAAAGATTCTCCTCTAGTAATTCTGAGCATTTAGTTTGCAAGATTAAAAGGTCCATCTATGGATTGAAAGAAGCATCTTGCAAGTGGTATTTGAAATTCCATGATGTTATCTCGTCATTTGGGTTTAGAGCAACTATCATGAATCAATATATATACCAAAAGGTTGGTGAGAGTAAAAATTGTTTTCTTATATTATATGCAAATGACATATTACTTGTAACCAATTATAGGGGTTATATATGGGCTTTGACCCATGGATTCCATTTCTAAGCCATTGAGAATGTATTATGACAATTCAGTTGTTATTTTTTGGCTAAAAATGGCAAGAGTTGTAGTTAGAGTAAACACAGCAACATTAAGTTTTATCCATAGGGGAGCATGTTAAGGAAAAGAAAGTGGTCATTCAACACATTAGCACTTAATTGATGATAGTTGATCTTTTGACAAAAGGCATGCCTCCAATAAAGTTCAAGGATCATGTTGTTATAATAGGATTAGGTTCCATTATATGGTTTTCATTATATGGATAACATTGTTTCTGTTAAACTCTTATAATGTTTTCTCATATTAGGGTGCACATTATTGAATTTTGAGAAAATTGATTATTTTGGAACTAGAATAAGCATATGATTTATTTATTAAGTAATGCTATCTCATTTGGGTTTACATTGTAATACATAGAAGATAACACTCGACTACTTTAGGATATATTGCTATGATTCATATACTATATGTAGATCGGGTTAGGATCTGATACCAAGTTAAATGTATAAACCAAGTGGGAGCATATGAGATATTTTTGGTCCAACATTTAGTAACAGTGGATAATAATTTCCTATTTTGTGGTAATTACCAATGTGTTTGATGAGAGCGTATTCATATATTTTATCACTTAGAGAGTTTTGAGTCCCTAAATTCCTTTACCTAGCTAAAAATACACCATCAATTTGGGACTGACAGCTTAGAAGAACTTCAAAAAGATATAAAACTTTCCAAACAAAAACGTCAACAGCAAGAGGTACATCTATTCTTCTGCATTCAGTTTATTTATGATTATAATATATATTACTATTGAATATATGTTGAATTGGCTTACACGTACTAGTTATATTGAGTTGAAAATTTTCAATATCATCATATGAAATCTACTAAGACTTGTCGTAACTAAATCATATCAATCTTTAAATTTAATTACTTTATGTTTACACAAAGATTTATAGTCTATTGAGATTTAAAATAAATTTAAATCTAAAGAATTTAAAGCAAATATAACATTTAAATATTGAAAGTCTTAAACCACTACAAGAAAATCATAAATTAGCGGCGGAAATTTACCGATGGAATGAAAATCGTAACTAATTACCGAAAGAATACAAAAGCGCATTGATAAATATGTTGTCAAAGTTTAGATTTTGTGACGGACACAATTGTCGTCGGTAAAAGTGGAGGGAAGGAATTTCGTACAAAATTTCTAACAACAAAGAGCGACAATGTAACCATTCCCATCGGTAAAATTTATGAGAATGCTTCCCGCAATTAAATAGTGTCATACATTTTCTGATGGAAATGGTTTCGTCAGTGAATTTTGGTTTGTTCAATAATTAGCGTCAGTTATTTACCGACAGAATAATATCCATCATTAAGATGCAGTCTAATTTATCGACAGATATTGTGATTTGTTGCAAAATGAAGTGGCAAGACATGGCGGGCAATTAATTAATGAGTTTAAATACTGACGGAAAATATATTATGTCGGTAAATGACGACTTGTTAATAAATAAAATAACGTCGATTGGATTTAAACCAAAAGACGTTGTTTGATTTATCTTCTTAACTCGATGCCGCCCCTTGTTATTTTCTTCTTCTTCTCTCCTCCGTCGTCGGTTTTGGGCGACTCTCTTTACTTCCGTAGGCGATTTCTACGCAATTTCTGGCCCATTGTGCTTCATTTTCTGGTAAGCTCTCTATTGAGTGTATTTTCTCTCCAAAAAGTTCATCTTTTATATATCAACCGTGGGTGTTTTGGGAGGTTGGTTTTATGTGATTATTGTTGGTGTATGCATTTTTTTTGGTGTCATTGTTAGTTGATTTGTTGTTTACATGTATTGTTGTTGGTAAATAATGAGAAAATGCATTTATTTGGTGATTAGTTAGAGATTATACATATTGCCTATGAGGTGTTCGATAAAATGTCCCTTATGATTGTTGTAATGTTTTGTTGCAATTGTTGTAATAAAAATTTATTGTAATGTTTTGAATAGAAGAGATTTGAGATTGAAGTGTGAATTTGAGATTGAGGAGGGATTTGAGATTGAAGTTTGTATTTAAAGTGTGCATTTGAGATTGAAGTATGTTTTTGAGATTGAAGAAAAGGATTTGAGATTGAAGTATGATTTTGAGTTTGAAGAGAAAGGATTGTGTAATTGAAGTGTGTATAAATTATGTATTTGAAATGTGTATTTTGAAATTGAATTGAATATTTGAAGTGTATATTTGAGATTGTGTATTTGAAGTGTATATTTAATTTGAACTGTGTATTAGATTTATTATTATTTTTTTCCACTTATTAATCTTCTACTTATTATTAATTTTATTAATATTAAATTTATTATTTTTGTCAACTATATTTATTATTATTATTATTATTATTATTATTAAGTATATTATTGTTATAAAATTTATTTTTATTATAATTTGTCTATTTATTATTATTCATATTATAGTTAATTTTATGATTATTATTATTGTCATTAATTATTAATAATAATTATTAATATTATTAGTTTTATTATTCTTATTAAATTTATTATTCGTATTATTAGTAATAATGATTATTGTTAATTTTCTACTAATTATTAAATTTATTATT
>JAOSBO010211313.1:0-16311 GCA_027563915.1 Erythroxylum rotundifolium | reverse complement strand
GGAGGAGGCTGGATGTGAGGTTGTTTTAGGGGGGATAATGAAACAGGGGAGCCGGGTCAACATAGCTATCATTATTGAATTCTGGGACATTGTGGGCCCAGAATATGTCAGTGATGAGGTGGGGGAAAGTGATGGCATTGGTGAGTTTAGCTGTGGTAATTAAGTCATGGAGGGCAAAAATAATGGCATTAGCTATATCGACTAGGCGACCACTCATCAAAAGATAAAGGTACAAGGCTTGCAATTTCATTATGTAAGCTAGATGGGAGGCTATGATGATGTTGTTACTAGCTAAGTAGAGCCAAGGACGAGGTTTGGGTCTGAGATCAAAATGTTTAAGGTAACATTGATAAATCCTTGGTTGATGCTAGACGATGTCCTCGAGACAAAGGGTATGAATAACATCGTCCCATAGGTAATTGTGGATCAACTGGTCATAGTGGCAACGGAGAATAAGAGAGAGGTTATAGTGCTCATGAATGCTTACTATGGTGAATGTAGTGCGGGATTTTACACCTCAAAAATTTAGTTATAAGGTGTTATGGTGTTGGGTGTAAGTGTAAAAATGGCGAACGAATTTATCGTTGCCCTGATCACTTTGTTGGACTAATCCTATAAGCTGAGAGTTTACTAATTGACAAACAAAGGGATTATGGCATGAAGTTAAGGGAAAGGAGCACTCTTTAATGAATGGCCTAGCGTCTATCTTGTCGGCTAGGTCGGCACAATCAGAATCAGCACTATGGGAAAGAGCAGAATTGTTGGGTGAACTAGATGAACTAGATGAGATGGTGGGAGAATTATGGGTAGGGTTTTTAGTTCGAGGCATGTTCTTGTAGAAAATAAACACAGAAAAATAAACAAAATTGACTGAAAGTGAAAACCTATGAAGTTTGCTGCGACAAACTTAATGTTTCCCTGCTATGAAGGCTACACTTACCACGCCACAGCGAAAGAATAGTCCTATGCCACGGCGAAAGCTATAGCCTACGATGCCGCGGCGAACATGCTCTAACTAAACAAAATAAAGGGGTAAAATGTGAACAAAGACGAGATACTTACGAAGGAGACAGAGAGATGCGCAAATACAAAGGATGAACGCGAAACGAACTGATGAGAATGAAGGAAGAAGTGATTTGGTAAAGGTGAGTTTTGATTGCCGCAGTGAAGTAGAGAGAAGTACAAAAATGAGGAAGGGAACGGAGGGTTAATAAAGAAATGGAGAGGAAATTACAAAGAAGGATAGAGGGAAGATGGAAGAACATATGCAAAACAAGGGTAAAAATGTAATTTCATTTGGTATTTTTCCCAGATTGATCCTTCTTCATGGCGAAGATTCCCTGAAGTGAGCTCGCCACAGTGAAAAAATTAAGTCATGCCATAGCGAATATTTCTGCAGTGAGCTCGTCGCACTAAAAGAGTTATGTCACGTCGCGACGAATGTTGCTCCAGCCGCCATGGCGAAGTTTTCCCGAGAGAAAAAGGAAAGACTAACAATATGTTCAGCCCATTTGTAAATTTCAAAAACAAAATGCAATTCATCTATTTACACCAATTTTCCTCAAGCATATAAGATAGATCTTGCATCAAACTAAAGCACCATGAACATAAAAGAGGAGATGAATTATTGAATTAAAAGTGCATAAAATAAAAATTAAACCGAAGTCCTACTGAAATGGTTTCTCCCCCACACTTATTTAATACACTCGTGCACCCACAATATCATATTCAATCACACAGTAAAAGTAGGTGATAAAGTAGGTGATAAGTGAAGGAGGAGAAACGACCTGATGCCTATAGCAAATCTTGGATCTTCTGGTGGACGTTTGGTTGATAGCTATGCCATGGTGAGGCAACTTGTCCACTTGCAACTTCGGTTCCAATGTCCATTCTTCTCAGTTTACCTAAAACATTAGCAAACAATCCTTCTTCCAAGGAGTCATCAGTGAATGAGTTCAGTTCAGGGTTAGAATAAACATGCTGGAGTTCAAATTTAGGGTATGCATCATCAATAACAACATCAAGCATGTTGACTACTAGGAGAGAATAATCCTTATGGGGTTGTTTCATAACCTCATACATATTAAAACTCACCAGTTGATCTCCTACTCCATGGTGATTGTACCTTCTTTCATGCTAGTCCTGGTACTAGCAGTCCTTAAGAAGGGTCGACCTAGAATCAATGAAGTATCCTGCAAAACTTCGGAAGACATATCAAGTACGTAAAAATCAGCCAGAAAAACTAAACCCTTGACTTAGACCAAAATATCCTCTATAATGCCTATAGGATGCCTAATAAACCTATTAGCCAATTAGAGAACTACAGATGTGGACTGAAGATTCTTGGCTCACAATGATTGATAAAAGAATTTAGGGATAACATTAATAGCTTCTCCTAGATCTAACAAGGCTCCCCCTATGGTAACTTTTCCTATAGTGTAAGGAATAGTGAAAGATCCAGTGTCTTGGCATTTTATAGGGATTTGAGGCTTGAATAAGGTAAACACATTTGAGCTTACTTGGACTCTCTCATTTGGCCTAAACTTCCTCTTACTGGTACACAAGTCTTTAAGGTACTTGGCATAAAAAGGAACACGTTTCACAAGATCAAGCAAAGGAATATTGACTTCAACTTTAATAAATAAATCAATGATATCTTTCTCATGCTTAACGTCAGTCATTTGTTTTCTCATCAAATATGAATTAGGGAAAGGAAGATCTTTAAGGTTTACCTCCTTACCATCAGCTTTACTAGCTCCATTCTTATATGACCCATCTTGCTTCCTTGTTATGGCTTCTTCATTGTTGCTCTCAAAACTTGTTGTCATTCAAAATTGTGGACTCCTTCCCAGCCAATAATGCTTTCTCTTTTGCACTTTCAAAATTCTTCTTCTTTTAGGGTATTGAAGGCAACTCATTTTTGTCAATCTCTACTTCAACTACTTCCTCATCTGATTCTCAAAATTTCACTTGCTTCCCACTTCGAAGACCTATTGCGTTTAAACTTTTCAGGTTGATAACGGTGTTTAAAGGAATAGCTCCACTACTTCTTGCTTGACTCTCACTCATGTTATTGGACAATTGGGTGACAAAGGAGTTGATATTTTCAGCCTTTGTTTCCCATTGCTCCATTCTCTTCTCTAAAGCATTGAACCAAGAAGCATTCTTTGATGAGTCTTGCTGAATTAAGGAAGCTATGACATTGAACTGATTATTATTAGAACTCCTTTCCTCCTTCATCAAATTCATCATGTTGTGTAGCAGTTGGCTGGTGTCCTCCTTGGGTAGGATGGTCAGGGCTTGCTATTTGTTGGGGAACTGGTTAGTGGAAGTACCAGCTCCTCCCCCTTGTTGAAATCTATTTGGTGCCCTTCTCTCTTCATTTCTCCAACTGAACCTAGGGTTTTCCTTCCATCCCTTGTTATAGGTGTTGGAGTAAGGATCCCATTTCTGATTTGCCCGCCATGGATACACCTCTTCATATCATCCGGGACAAACACTGGATATGTGCATTACCAACCCACAAGTGTCACAACTGGGTGCAGTGAGATCCATCGAAGATGTCGGGCGATGAACATTCAGCTTCTTCAGTTCTACAGTGATGAAGGATAATTGTGAGGTCACTCTACTCTCCAAAGAGTCAACTTTTAACTCCAAACTCTCCATTCTCTTGGATTGGGCAGTTGTGGTGCCCAACTCATACACCTCTCTGGTCTCCCTAACACTGTACTATTGATGATTCAAAGCCATCTTCTTTATTAGATCCCATGCTTCTGTAGTTGTAAGATCAATCAAAGAAACTCCCGAGGCCACATCCAACATACCCTTATCTGGACTTTTCAACCCATCATAAAAATACTGCACTAACTGCTCATCAAGTATATGGTGATAGGGCCATTTGGACAATAGATCTTAGAAGCGACTCTAAAATTCGTAAAGGGATTCATCATAACCCTAACATGTTGAATAGATCTCCTTCCTCATCGATGAACTTCTGGAGGTCGGAAAATATTTTTCCAAGAATGCTTTCTCAAATTTTCCCAACTATGGTAAGCATTTTCCACATGTCTCGGAAGACTCATATACCACTCCCTAGCTTTTCCTTCCAGCAATAAGTGAAAAACCTTTTACTGATCAAGTGTGGCTCCCGCCTGTTTCATACTCTGATAGATTATGGACAATGATTGCAAATGTATATAGGAATCCTCTCCTGTCAAACCATGAAAATTAGGAAGAGAGTTAATAAGTAACCTTTTAACTTCAAAATTGACATCAAAATTAGGACATGCAGCAGTAAATGGATCATAATTAACATCAAAAGTAGTTGCTTCCCTAATGGTTCTCCTACGTTGATTTCTATTATTCTCTCCAACCCTTTCATGTTCCCCGTTACCTCCATTATCACATGAAAGTTAGGGTTTTGAAGAAAAGCGAGGTTCTCAGCCATGATCACTCTATCTATCGACTCACTCTCACTTCTTAGCCAACTGGACTCTTTTTCTCTTCTTTCCTTCCTAATTTTTTGCAAACATCTCTCAATTTCAGGATAAAAAGGTAGAAGTTTGACCTTCTTGGGCATGCATGGAAACAATTCAAATGGAATTAAAATGAAATAAAAAGTAGCAAAAATTTCTTGCAAGCACACGAAGTCAAATAAAAAGGTGAAATGTGAAGGATGCAAGTGTGTTGTGTATGAAATTGTGTGTAACAATAAAGTGTGCAAGTAACGTATAGATGTATGAAAAAGCAACAAAGAAATGTCTAAAACTATGTTGTGTAAAATTGCTAAGCATGTAGTGTGCAAAAAGATTAGTATGAAAGAAAGTGTAATCCTATACTACAAGTATGACTATAAACTATCTAAGATGCAATCTAAACTAAGGTTCCTCACCTTACATAGCAGCAAGGAAAATGACAACATCTAACCTAAAGAACCAATTACTTGGTTCCCTCGGCAACGACGCCATTTTGACTCGAGCCTTTTCATTCTTACCCTTGGTGGCCAAATTAAAATTTTTTTTCCAAGGATTGTAATATAGAATGCAACCTCAGGTCGTTGCGATTAATCGGAACCAAATTAATGGAACTAAACTAACCTATATATCATGATATGCAAACAAAATTAGCAAGGAAGAGGGGTTTTTCAATCTTTGGAAACTTGGACTAAAACAAGCGAATTGTAAGAAAATGTGATAAAAAGTGTTTTTGGATTTTGAGAATGGAAAAGTGATAAAATAAAAACAACGATCAAATGATAATAGTATCCTCTTGAAAATGAGCTTCAGCTATCATTATTCGAAACGAATTTTAACGGAAATGAATCATTAAGTTTCAAATGGTAAACCTTAAAGAACTGTTTAAGTCTAAGGTTTCAATTATTGAACTCCATTTATTAAAACCTTATTGAATGCTCTTAGTGTGTGCAATGGGTAAGCTAATGCAATAAGTCATTTTCGATCTAGAATCATCTCGATACCAAACACAACTAGGTAGACAAAAGAGAATCAACCAAATCACAAATAAACATATATGAGACTTCATATATTTAAACTCGAAATTCTACATCAACAAATCCCAACAACATATTAAATATCCAATAGCTGAACATGGGATGAATTACACCACTTTAAAGCCCATTGAATTCTAGCCGTTGCTATATTTTTCAAGAGGAAAGAGGTGCCTAACCAAGCATTACCCTAATAGGAATCTCAATTAGGAACCCACTAGAAGCATCCATGGTAGAAGCTGTCAGTGGAGAAGTTGACAATGAAGTAGAGAGGAGAGGGGGATGATAGTCTCTGAAGGTCTTTTTAGAGTTAGAGAGTGTGGAGATAGTCGGAGAGTGTTTTTTTTCAATTGTGTGTTGGATGCTTTTAACCTAAAATGTGGTTTTTTAAGAAAATGGGTTATGGATTGAGATGCACAGTGGGTATCTTTTCAAAAATGGTTCGGGTATTTCTATCATTGCGACGGACTTTTCCAAAAGGTTTTTTTGCGTTGTTGGCCCATTTCACCACTGCGACAGAATAAATCTTTTCCGTGGCTAAATTTCTCGAAAGTTTTCGCTTGGAACTGTTCATTCTTCGCTGCAGTGACATATCCTCTTCGCCGTGGCGAATTTCCTATTGCACCTTTTTGACTTGTTGACTTCAATTAAGCTCTTTCCATTCCTTGGCTCTACATCTTCTTCTTGAGTCTCCTACAATGAAAAAATGGTAGTTTGAAGTATCAATTTTCCTCAGAAAATTAATTAATTCAGTTAACACTCATTTTCGACAAATTTTACTCTCAAACTACATAAAATAAATGTAGACACTCAAGAGTCAAATTAAGCGCAAAATCTAGAAATAAGAGCCAAAAGAGTAGTAAAGGTTATGAAAATGTTGCCAATTTATATAATAAACGTGGGCTCAATCAATAAGCTCTTCATATTTATTGTCGCAACTATATTATAGGTTAGGAAAATAGGTTAGTCCAAGCAATAACTAGTTAAGCTTAGAACATTTAACTTATTCTATATCATCCCTAATGATGCATTATCATTAGTTTACCATATATTTGTAACATCCCATTATCCCATAATAAGGGTTAGAACCCTAGGATACAGTACACGAGAGATTATTAAGAAGTTAGAGGAGCATTTCGTGCTCATTTACAATATAGCATATGCAGACGCGTGAATATTAATGTTGGAAAATATTAAAATGATTGTACTTGCATTCATTGACATTTTCCAGGTGTAATTGATTTATAAATGTGGTTTTTGATGTGAATTGTGGTTTTTCTGTAATTAAAATTGAATTGGTGTGCATTAGAATTGATTTATCATTTTTCGGTGAAATTTATGAATATTTCTATATTATAGTATTTGTGAGAAAGGATCCTATTCATATAAAGTGTGTGATTAGCTTTCGTAATGAACAAATTAGTGTATAGGTTTGGGGTTGGGTTGATTGAATTCAACTGATGTAATAGAAAAATATGGAACAAAAATCAAATCAAACAATATAAAATTGAAAGGGTTAATCAATGGGTTTTAAATCCGATTATCAGATCATTATGAAACTTTACACAAATGTGCATAATCAATTGTAGTGTTGTTCTTATACCTCTCTTTGAAACTGTCAATCATTGATTAACAATAAGCTCTATTAATCCTAGTTTTCCCTTATATTGTAACTAATTAAAACAAACTTTTTAATTAGGTTTAGATGTCAAAATATCCATATTTATTGTCATAGCTATATTATAGGTTAGGAAAATATGTTAGTCCAAGCAACAACTACCTAGGCTTAGACCATTTAACTTATTCTATGTCATCCCTAACGATGCCTGATCATTATTTTACCACATATGTGTAATATCTGACTATCCCATGGTAAGGGTTAGAACCATAAGTAGCACACTAAAGATTATTGAGAAGTTAGAAGTGCGTTTCATTTTCATGCATAATATAGCATAGACACACACACGTGAATATTAATGTGGGCACACATTAAAATGATTGTACTTGCATTCATTGGCAATTTTTGGGTGTAATTGATTTATAAATGTGACTTTCAATTTGAATTATGGTTTTTATGTATTGAAAATTGAATTGGTGTGTATTAGAATTGATTTATCATTTTTGGTGAAATTTAGGAAAATTTCTGAAAATTTGGGGTATTTTGGATTAGGAAAAACGCATTGTGGTAGCGTAATTGATCAATGGTAGTAGAAATAAGAGTCAAATGGTAGTTGAAATTTTGATAAATGACTTTAGGAGTTATTGACAAATGTCATTTAAAATTGGAGGAAATTGGATTAGAAGCTGGAGATAAATAGGGTAGTTATTAAAAAAGGTCCAAATGGGACCAAGATAGAGTGACAAGTGGTTGTGACAAGTCTCACTACCACTCACCACTCAATCCCACATGATTTTCCTCTAGTCTAAACAAATATTCCATTGTCTTTCACTTATTAATTATTAACATTTTCTTCGTGACCTTCTTCTTTTATCTTTCTCACGATTTCTGATTTACAAAGTCTTCATCAAAGTTGCAACTCACTTTCAACCATTAATTGTTGTCCCCATCTTTCTATCTCTATCATTTCTCACCAAAGACCCACCCTACCATCTTTGAATGATGATGTAAGTGTGAGAGAATAAAGCTAGGGTTAAGTGAGATCTTGAAGAGTTTGAAGTTATTATCAAGCAAGTTTTTCCTTAATCTTCATGGGTAGTGTAAAACGAAACATTTATGATGAGAAATTTGAGATCGATTATGATCATGAAATTGATTTTTTTTTGCTTGTGTTGACGTGGGTGGTAATAATAATCATGAGATTATGTTTTAACTTTTTTATGGGTTAATGTATGCTTTAGTTGTTTTAATAAGAAACAATTTTCAACGAGAAAATTTTTGAGATAAATGACTTTTAAAAATGGAGTTCGAAATATGATGATGTGTGGATGAAGAGGTAAATGGAGTTATCTTTTTTTATTATAAGGAATAATAAATTATGAGTATTGAGTTAAGAAAAAGGGTGTATTTTAGTATCTTAAAATGAGATGAATTAAAGTGATAATTGAGGTTTAAATGAAGGTGTTAGTGAAGTAAAAAATGTGCAAAAAATTGATGATGGAAGGTTAAAGAATTATGGAAATTTGGTGTGAAATTGGCATTATTGTGTTGAATTCGGATAAAAAGGGAAGAAGGAAAACATTGCAGGGCATGATTGTGCTTCTCCACAATTATGACCTTTTCTAAGAATCATGATCATGCTTCTCCATGATTAAGACCTGGTAGATATAAAATGTTCTGTTATGATCATGCTTCCCCATGATTGTGACCTTTTCGAAGAAAAGGTCTCCGTCACGATCATGCACCCCTACAATCGTGGCCTGACATAAAATGCTAAGAGTGGTTTTCTTGAGTGATATATGAACTAATCAATGGTAGGGTGTTTCCATATGAGGTGTTTAGGTTTAACTGAGATCTTAAATGAATTTAGTTGATCTCAATTGAAGGGGTTAAGGTAAGTTAATTTTATTATGTATAAAAGAATGGTTGGAAGGTGTTGTAAATTGATTATAAAGTGTATTACGGAACTATACCCGAGAATTTGCGTAACACCTCATTATCACATGATAAGGGTTAGAACCCCAAGATGGAATTAATTTTTTCCTTAACTCTTATTCTCAATCCTATAACAAGGGATGGACTGATCAACATAACTTTGGCTATGGATGGGATAATCGTCATAACTACTTTTATGACAGTTTGCAGGATACATAACAATTCTCGTATGGACCAGAAGCTTCTTGTCAAAACTCAGGTACATATTTAAAAGAATCGATAAATTTTGTGATTGCTAACAATCTTCAATTTCAATAGGGTATGCAATAACGTCAAGAGAATATGCAACAACTTCAACAAAATTCCTAACAATTCCAGCAAGGAATAAGGCATATAATGCTTAGAAACTAGAACTTGGCAAGCTAAATGAGTGAGACGGCAACAAGAATCGACTACTTAAAATCATACATGGAGGAGAAGCAGTTATATCAACCCCAAGGCATACCCAATGGACATTAGTGTGGAAACCCTACAGAGTGATAAGGAGCTTGAGAATTTTGAAGGCATTACTCCAGGAGTTGCTAGTGTAGAAGAAGTAGAAGTGAAGCTCGAAATTGAAAAAGACATATCTTTTAACTCGAAGGTAAGTACCAAGTTCCATTTTATTGTTGAAAATAACTCTTCACCTTTACAAAGCATATTAGAGGAATTAAATAAGTAAGAAAAAGGTAAAGAGACATTTGAGATCTTTCCAAAGTGTATGAACTCAGTCGAGATTGAGAATCTGAGGATAAGGAAGACACTAAATGGGGATGATGATCAACTAAGGCCCTATTCGGAGCAACCTCGCATGGAACTGGAGCTAACTATAATACTTGAAGATCATAATTTTGACAGGTGAGAACAAAAAGGATTCAAGCCAATGACCCTAAGCAAAGGAACTTTTTGGGAGGTAACCCAAGGGAAGTAAATTTCTTTTCTTTACATTTTCGCATTACATTTTGTATGCATGTGTGATTTTGAATTTGCTTGTTTTACTTGTTTTAAGTTTCAATCAAAATGAGAAAGAATAAAACAAAAAAACAAACATTTTCTCTTTTATGTTTCTTTTAGGATTATATAGTCATGATTAGAGTGTGAATTGACTACAGAACTTCATAGCAACTTTAACATGTATGTTTACTCTGATGATTTGTCAATATGCATTATCTTTAGAAGAGTAGTGACTAGTGGTAAACAAAGTCCATGATATTTTGAGCCTTATTAGACCGACACCTTCATTTCAATCACATTGTCTTTTAACAATATATGACCTTCATGACATTTACATATTGATATTGCTTTGAATTTCTATTCAACACCACATTTTTATCAAATGTGTTAATATGGAAATGATTAGGCATTTTTTGTTTTTCTAAACTACATTAGTCAAATAGCCTACCTTATTGACATAGTTTTTCCCTTGTTAACCCCTTTTAAGTTTTGTACCTTTCTTTTTGTACAAACCACATTTTATTCATTTAAACTTAACCAATTGCCTTACCCAGGTCAAAAAGCTATTGGAGCATTTGTGATTGGTGAGTTTGTCGATGTACAAAAGTGTAAGTGTGGGGGTATTCATATTTGTGGGTTGGTTAATGTTGGGATGTTTTGTTATATCTTATCATTGAGATTCCCATATTGATGTGGTTTCTTTTAATATTAAAAAAGAAAGGAAAAGAATGAAAAAGAGAGAGAAAAGAACAAGTAAAGAAAAGAAAAGAAAATGAAAAAGAAAGAAAGAATAAGAATGATTTTTTTTTGTTTATATAAATTTATCAAGCAAGAGTTATATATGAGTTTACAAAGTTATTCATAATTAATGAATCTTTATAGAGTTGTAATGAATGTGTTACTTGAGTATGTTGAATTTAAGGTGGATGTTGGCTTAGAAGATTCACTCTTGTGGTTTCAATGTATTATTAGCATAAATTGTGTGAGTGATTCCTTCAGATTGGTATATGCTTTATGTGGTTTGTGTGTGAAGGCTGAAATTAGTTGTGAAATATAGGTGTTGCATTCGTCATACCTGATGGTACCCAGTTTTGTATAAGTGTGAGCTTATGTACTTGATGTCAGATTGAGTGTTGTATTTGTTTCACTAGCTTTAATGAATTTCATGCTACTTGACCCAAATACAACTCACATTACCTTTGCCCACATTACAATCTTGAAAAGTCCTTTAATCCATGATTTTGCACGTGAACATTAGTGATGGAGAAATGAAATGATATGCAAAGTCATGGAATGACACGATCATGAATGGTGTTGAGTATACCAAAGGATATATTTTAGTTAAAAACATTTTCCGAGTTTACCATTAGTCTGCTCAATTTTTGAAGAAGATGAATGTCGATTGATCATGAGTTAACGTTTGGAATGTTGACTTCTTGCTATGATTTTTAAAAGTCATTCATCTTTGGTTATAATTATATATTCTTGGAACATATAGGAATTGAGTAGATGTTTATGGGTCTTGAAGCTTAATTTTGATGTTTTCCTCGAGAATGTTCAAAACCTAAGTGTGGGGGAAGTTGATATGTGCTTAATTGATTATGATTTATACCTAAACATTTAGTGATTATTGACATGAAATTGCTTAAGATATTTAATTTGACTCTAAGTGATTTTAGGCATAATTTGGAAGATAAGAAGTTAAAATGAGTCGAAAGCACTACATTTGGGTCATTTTCCAAACATAAATATTCACTTGTATTCATAGAGTAAGAAGAAGAAAATTAAAAGACAGAAGAAGATATGAAAAAATGAAAGCACAAAATGTAAAGACATGAGCTGTATGATTGTGCATGGAATTTTACATGCAATTTATATTAATTTAATAGCCATTAAATAAATTAATGGACAATGTATCAGGCAATGTCCATGAAGCTAAGGTACACTAGATAGAAGCATGAAACATGTATGTGGTGGAAATAAATAGACCAAAATGTATGTACAATATAAAGAAAACGTAGCAAATGGCCAGGAGATAGGGCATGGAGTAGTCCACACTAGAGGAAAACAACCAAGTATAAGAAGGGAAGCAGTACATGACCAGAAGACGATCCATAGCTGGAAATAGGAGAGGAAACACAAATAAGTCTACATTTCACAGAGATGACATCTATTGCACTTTTTAGTTTTATTAAGGCTAAATGTGTAGCTGCATATTTATTATTGAATTGCTAAATAAAGATAGTATTTATCACTCTTTACCATCTTAACATTAAATGGTTTAATGGTTATGTTTTAATGATGGCATGTATTGTAACCTTTTAGCATTTATTTGATTAAAGATGAAAGAGGAAAATTTGATGGATCATCTTCTTTCTTTTATCACTAAAACCGAAATTGGCATGTCATTTTATGTTATTGATCTTTTCATATAGCCATCTTAAAACAAATGAGAAGAGTCTCATTTAGTGGATTCTTTATGTTTGATTAAAGAATGAAGTGATGCATTTGATGCTCTCCACTTCTTCCTTCTTTTCATGCATAACCGAAATTGAAAAGGTGTAAGAAAGGTGTTCTTGCATTTTTTGGACTCTCTCTCCTTTTTTGCATGTGTTAGCCGAAATTGCAAAAGAGTTGTCTTATCTTTGACTTCTTTCTTATAAGAAAAATCTCTTCTAAATATTTATTCTCCTTTCCTACCAAAGGATCTTGTTAGCCAAGTTGTCTAAGAAGAATAAGTGGTAGATCGGATTGGTTAAGGATGCAACAACAAGAAAAGGATACATTGACAAAGGAAAGGATTCAAAAGTAAGGCTAAAGAAGGAGAGGATAACACAGTGAGGAGTTAAAGTTATAACAAAAGGAGTCGATAATATAATCTCCATGTTATTCTTATGATAATTGTTTTCCATATACTGTATCATGTATGGCTTGGCATGTTGATTTCATTATCTTGCTTCCGTTGTGTTTTGTTTTCTAAAAAAGTTTTGAAATCTACCGTTTAACCAAATCTTTCTTGTTTTATTTTCCGATCCAACAAATGGTATCAAAGCCATTTTTATTATGCATGATTTTGGTTCCTATATGTAATGCATGGGTTGGCAATTAATTTTGGTATACTGTATATTTTTATTTGATAGAAATATATATGGTGAATGTTTTTCTCTTTTGGTTTTCCATAGAATTTATATTTACCATGTAAGATTTCTTCATTTAGTTTGTGACAAAGACGGTGGTCTAAATCGCCATGTTTCCTCCTTGGCTTCATTTTTCCGTTTATTTTTATTTTGTAATGTACAAATTGATGTAATGATGAATATGAAGCAGCCATGAATTGAAGAAATGAAGAGGTAATGATTTCATTGTACCCTTTTGTGTATTGGCATAGTTTAGGTTTTACGAAAACCAAAATGCTAGATTTTTGTTTCAATTAATCAAGTTTTAGTTTTTATGTAAAAACAAGTGCTAGATTTTTATGAATCAAATTTCGGTTTTGATAAGAAAAACAAAGTTCTGGTTTTTGTTTTAATGAAACAATTTTCGGTTTTAATAAAAACAAGTATTGGAATTTTTTATTATGACAAAGACTCGTATTTATGAAAATCTAGTGCTGGAATTTTTGTTTTCAAAGTGACAAAATTCAGTTTTATAAAATGCCATTGCACATTTTTTACTGCATGGGCCAGGTCATGTGAGTGAAGAGTTCGAAGCGGAAGATCCAAGTCCAAGAAGATTATTTTGTTCCTCTTTTATGTTCTAGGATGGACAATCAAAAGTGGCTTACTAGTTTATGAGATGAATGGATGAATGGATGTAGATAATCTATGATATTGTGTGATTTTGTGTGATTTAGAAAATTTCCAACCCTAGGCTTTGCCATGCATTCATTATGTATGAGATATATAATGAAATAATATAACATGGGTAATAAATTGCATCTAGAGAAGATGGTATTTATTAAAACTTAAAGCCCAAAAAGATTGAGTGGGAGAGGATACGGTCTCCATATGATGGCCCATTGCATGTGGTGAAGTGTTACTCCCCACCGAAGGACATGGATCCTAGATATTGCATAGTTTGGGTCTCCTGAAGGATAAGTCAACTCATTGGTATCAAATGTGATTTACAAATGAGGCATGATTTGCAAGTACCTTTAGTGGATGAATCAAATGGTTATACACTCAATATAGTTTATCAAATAACCTACCCACTATAGCTCTATTGATAATTGTATGGATCAAATTATGGCACTTCTCAAAAAGTTAGGCACAAAGATGCTTGCTAGTCTTTTGAGTGGGAGGGTCCTAGTTTTTCTTTTAATAGATAAGATGACCCACCATCACTTAGTATATTATAGATAAGAAAAATAACCGTCTTATAAAGATTTAGTTGTTTTTTGTTAAATCTATCATCATGCATACATGCATCATGATTATATACAAAGTTCCAATATTGTTAACTAGTTTACTTACTCTTTAATAATTTATACTTTCAGACATAATCAGCATATAATGAATCCACTTACTTAGCTCTTAACAAACAACAAATTGAAAAACGGAGAGAATTGTAATGAATGAAGATGTAACCTAGACATTGTTCTTCAATATGAACGGGTTTCATGGGTATTAATGGAAAATGAGCTTGCACCTCCAGGTGAAAATTCAACTCCTGAGCAAGTCCAACAACATGAACGATGGAAAAATGCTGATAAGACCACTAAATGCTATATTTTGGCTTCTGTTAGCGGAATTCTGCAAAAGCAAATTGGATGCATGAAACCTACAAGTGTATTGATCAATCACCTACATGAGATGTTTGGTGTGAGGACTAGGTTTGCTAGGTTGAAAGCTATCTAATCATTTTATAATTTTAGACAAAAGCCTGGCGAACCGGTGCTAGATTACATGCTTAAGGTAATCTCTGTGGTTACAGAGGCTGAGATGCTTGGGGCAGATATAGCTGTGGAAACGCAGATGATTATGATCATCAATTGCTTAAACTCTTCCTTTCAGCAATTTAAGTTGGATTTTGAGCTCATCACCAAGGATTATACAATGAGTGAGTTGATGAATACCCTCAAGAATATGGAGTATATATTGAATATCAAGGCTATTGGGCCTAGGGCTGATGTAGAATCTTCTTCCAAGTCCAAGGGAAAGGGTAAGCAGAAGAAGAAAGGTTCAGTGAAGAAGATAGACCAAACAGGGGTCAAGGCCTAACCCATGAAAAAGAAACCCCAACTGCATACCAAGAGAAAATGTTTTCATTATGGTGAGATGGGCCACTGGAAAAGAAATTGAGTGTTCTACCTTGAGTCCCTCAAAAGTAAACAATTTATGGGTTTCCAAAGTTTGTTAGGATCTAGAAATGTGGCAGAATCATCTAATTCTTGGATATTAAATTCTGGAGCCACTAACCATGTTTGTAATTCTTTGTAGGGGTTCCAGTAAAGGAAAAGACTACTTAAAGGCCAGTTTCAAGTCAAGATAGCAAATGGATCCTATGTTTATGCAGAATTAGTAGGAGTTGTTATCTTAGATTTTCCTGGTGGTTATAGGTTATATTTAGAGGATGTTTACTACATTCCAATGATTTTAAGGAATATGATTTCTATTTTTTGGGTAATAAAATCTGGTTATTCCTTGTATTTTGAAAATGTTGTTTCAATATATGAGAATAAGGATTTTAATTGTAATGCAACAATTAAATAGGGATTGTTCTTTCTAGAACCTATGAAAGGCTTACTAAACACCACAAAATTATTAAAACCAAGACATTTCAGTGACTCTAGCATTAATTCAAAATATTTGTGGCATTTAAGAATGTGTCATATCAATCAGAAAAGACTTAACAAGTTACTAAAGGATGGGATCCTTATAGTGTGGCACCCCACTCCTGCAAGACCCGAACTCGACATCAACGGTGATATCCGAGTCTGTACCTCGCAAGGGTGGTGTGCTAGAACATTAAAACAATCAAAAGTCGGCATGAGAATATTTTTTTTATAATCGTAAATTTGGGCCCAATTTTATTCAGAAACATTTTTACTTACAAGACAAAATGTCGATTAGCCCATTCCAAAAATAAAATATAATACACTTTGATTAAGCTCTTTGTAAAATCCAAATACACAAAATATAATAATTTGCAGAAATTACAATTCAGTGCGAAAACAAAGAGATACGATGCAGACGCGAACTGATCCCGACCTCTTCTTTCACTCACATGCATTAGATATACTCCCGCTGCCTACCGGGGT
>JAOSBO010211294.1:4866-16317 GCA_027563915.1 Erythroxylum rotundifolium | reverse complement strand
ATTCAACATGAATGATGCAATTAAGAATCCGAGGGTTAGTGACTCATTCAGGGTAATTGATGTGTTTGAATCTTTTAAAGAATAAACAGGAAAAGAACAGATGACAACAGACATCAAACTTAAAGGAAGTATGAAAGTCTCTGTTTGGGAAGCAGAAGAAGATAAGGAAATGAAGATGATTAAGGAAGAGGTATAGCAATTAACCTTCTTACAGGACAAACTGTTGGATTTTATGGAAGATTTAGGAAATTTTGTTATTCCTTGCTTTGTTGACAGTTCATTAGAAAAATAACATTATTGAGCTTAATTGGGTTCCATAATATTATCCATATTGTCCTTTTCATTATTCTGTAATTTGTAGATTACCTACAACTTACAAAACTGAGGTTGACTGTAAAGGGTGGAAGCAAACCACTCATAATTGATCCTGGCTGAGTTCCCAAGGATAGAGTGTCGAGCTACTGACATTAGAGAAGCGCTACATAGGAGGCAACCCATGGAAAATAAATTAGTTTCATTTAAGTTTTGTTAGAATAATTGAATTTCGTAGTTAGGTTTATTTTTGATTTGTTTTGAATAAAATCGAGGAAAGAATAGGTTTTCGAAATTTTGTGGATGATTATGCAATTTCCAAACCCAACAGAACGCTAAAGGAAGTGATGCGTACATAACTTCGCCAGAGGTGAAAGATTCGAAAACTGCATCAATATTTTGAATCTTAAGGTGTTCAAATACCACCTCCTGGACCATCACCACCTTAGTCTCTTTAGGATTTATTTCTAACCCAATTGTTTGTTTTAATTTTCTTTTCCAAATTAGCCTTCAGTTCTAGTTTGTTTCTGTTTCTGTTTCAGTGTATTTTTATTTTTATTTTCATTTTCAATTTTAAGTGTTTCTTGTTTACTTTAATTCTGCCTTTGTTTTTCATTTATGTGTTGTGTGTGCTCCTTCTTACATTGAGAACAATGTGTTGTTCAACTGTGGGTAGAGATTCTATGTTTTTCTTTTGTATGTAATTTTGCATATGGTATGATAGTGTGAGGTTGCATTGTGTGAGGTGTTTAAATGCGTCATGGCTGAGATTGAGTGAAATTCTTTTAATTTTGGACATAGTCTATTAGGTTGTGAATGATCATTAGCTTTCGAAATTAATGAATTAGGGGGCCTTTGGATAAATATACAACCTAATTAGGACTTAGGGTACATTTAGCACCCTCTAGATTGTCATATTCATTCATAATTTGAGGTCTTTTAGCTTAAGTAGCTTAATTGGTATTTTTCATGAAAATGAATAGCTAAGAGCAACAAGGTAGGTAATAATTCGAAAAAGAAAAAAAAATGTTGGTTAAATAAGTTGCTATTTTGTTGACCTTCGGGTTATGAATAGAGCTAGTATTCAGTTGAAAACATGATAATAGCTGATTAACCGGATCGACACGCATAAAAAATGTATGCCTTTGCGTAAAAGGCTATAATTATGTTTCAACCAAGTTGTTTAATAAATGGCTTAGTTGAGTAACCGAATCGACATTCATCACAAATGTTTGCCTCCGGGTAAAAGTTTAAGTCCAAGTTTTAATAATTATTTTTTTTGTTTAAATAAAAACTACCAGACTTAAGATGAGCTTGAATTTTCGCGGAATATACTTAAGAACAGTTACAAAGTCTAAGGGACTGAAAAATTATTAATGTATGTGTACAATTAAAAAGGGGTAAATAAGTTAACACTTAGGTATTGATTTAGTTGCATATTTAGTTCAAAGCCCCCAGACACATTTTTTTGCATGCTAATGATTTGACATAAATTGAATGATTGCGTCCAAGATTAATTTTATTTCATGAAGATTAGAGTCATTGCCTCATTATTGCATTGTGTGTTTTGTGTTGTTGTTTTGTTTGCTTGAGGACAAGAAAATGTTTAAGAGTGGGGATGCTGATAGTTGTGTTTTACATGACGTTTTAGGGTTTAATTTGTTATACATTTCATGTTAAATTGAGTGTTGAGTATGCATTTAGGCTTTAATTAGGTTAGTTTTGTGTTTAAGTGTTTTCTATGGGTTAGTTGGAATCTTTGAGCTTAAATTGTATATTTTTGAGGTACCTTGATGTGTATGCTAGATTTGCAGGGTAAACAGGGAAGAACGGTGAAGATTTGAAGAATTTTGGGCTAAAGGACATCGGCCACGATCATGCACATCAGCCACGATCATGCACATTGGCCACAATCATGAGAGAGAGCATTAAGTCAGGCCACGATCATGCACTTTAAGCCATGATTGTGACAAAAAGGGTAAAGCGTCGGCCACAATCATGACATATAGGGCCACAATCGTGCCCTGCATTGGGTTGACACGAAAACTCAATTTTTGAGGTATTTTTCGGATCGTTTCGACCCCAAGTTTGACCTAGGGCTTCCACAGAATAAATAGAACATTACATGACAACCAACAAAAATCGTTACAGAGAGCCAAAAAGTTCTGCAAAGAGTGAGATTTCGTCATCCCGTGATAGAACGTAGAGAGAGATCAAGAGATTGAGGAAGGAGACAAAGGAAGAGAGACACGGAGACGAGTTAGACATGAAGTACTTCTCGGAATAGGTGCTTTCCTACTATCGCCATTGTAGAGATTCCATTCCCGAGAGTATCTCCATGCATTTCAGTTTTATTGTTGTATAGAATTGAAATAGGTGTTGGTATTGATTGTGTGAATGTTGAGTCATGTTTATACTCACCTTTGGATGTTAATTTTTGGGATTAGTGAAATTCGATTGATTATGTTTTTTGTTGATTGGTTATGATTTCAATTTTGTGCATAATAATTCGACAATAAACTGAGAGGGTGAGCCTGGTAAAAATCATCGATTTGGGCTTACAAGAGTTAGATAAATCGATAGGTAGAGAATTGAGTCAAATCGGTAGAGTCGTGTAACGAGAGATCGAGCATAGATTCCTAGTAGGTTAATAGACAATTTAGAACTAATTGAAGTTTTGGGTCAGTTATAGATTGATAAATCATAATTTCCATATTTTAAATTAAGGATTATTAATTAGGGTTAAGAATTATAACTTGAGAGAGAGTAATTCACCTTAGGATCGTCTAAGTCCATCAAATAGGTAGTTGCATAATTTGTTAGGTTTTGTTAAATTTTGAATTAAATCTCCTTTCTCTCCTTTGGTAATTTCTTGGTTAATCTCGGGTTGGTTGTGAGTTGCTAGTTGTTTACTGTTTTGGTGCTTTAATTTCTCGCATTTGATTCTTGGTTAATTTAATTTCTATTTTAGTTAATTAATTAGGTATTGCAAACTTAGCTGCCTTAGATCTTAGGACTAGTTCCCTTCCTCTTGGGATCGACACCTTAGGTACTACACGAACAACCTATGCATTTGTAGTAATTACCAAGTTTATAAATAGTAAAACCTAGTACTCGTAACCTTGAGCGAACACTAGGCCCAAAGTGGGGTGGATTGTGAGATTCCCACATCAATTGGAGAGGAGAACAAATTATGTCTTATAGGGTATGGATACCTCTCCCCTATAGACATGTTTTCCTTGGGGGGGGGGGGTGGAAGAGCAAAACCGTGAGGGTCTTGGGCTGATGGGTAACTCAAAGTGAACAACATCTATAGGCAGGTGGTCTGGGCTGTTACAGACATAAAAGCAAGTTGTGGAGGTGAGAGATGAAAAGAGAAGAAGAATAAAGAAACCTAATACTACTCTTGTAGAAACATAATTCCTTGGATGCTAGATGTCGCTATGTTACATTGACATATGTCCCTAAGCATGTAAGCCACTTATCCCTTCCATAAGCTGCCAAATGTCAACTAGTTACTAGTCCATTTGTCACTTAATCATTACTTCCATTTGTCAAGTAATTACCAATGCCAAATGTCACTCAACTATCCATGCCAAATGTCACTCAATTCATAGGTCTAGTCATGTCAACTTGTCTTACCACTTAACATTTTTCCTAGACCAGATGTACATATTAATTCATCAATCTCTTAATTGTAACAATTAATTCCAAGTTACTAATTATAAGCCATCAATTCTTATCATTGATAAGCCAAAGTACAAGACATTAGAAATGCACATTCATGTCACATTCATTTTAAAACTCTCATTCCCCAAAATATTTCAATTCAATATATATATATATATATATATATTATTGGATAAAAGGTGCATTTATATCTTATTTTAGGGCAATACTCTATAGTCCTCAATATAGTTAGGAATGGAATTCATATTCATTTCCATTCCTCACTATGTTCATTGTAATTCATATTATCATTCCCCCAAGTGAACCAAGCACACCCTTAGTAATCTATAGATGCAACTATGTGTCCAGATTTAATCATCACAATGTCTAACAAGAATAAGGAAATAAGATAATTGAATCTGGAAGTCTTCTTTTCTTTGCCTTATGCTGGAAATTCTACAGCCTTGCTCATAAGAATTTTACTTTTTTGATCTTCTATAGTTATGTTTTTGACATCGTTAAGTAATTGTTTTCTCTTTTTTATATACTCTTAAGTCTTTTAGGGTTTTTTCATGTGTTTATATACAACTCATCAGAGGAGTTTTTTTTGTTTTGAATAGGAACATTTTTAGGCATCATTTTCAAAAAGGTTGATAAATTAGGTGGATATGTAAAAGAGATTCTTTCTTTGCAATGTATACAAAAAATATTGTGACATCTCCTTTCTTACAGGATTTTCAAATTGTTTGTTTTTATAAACACATGAAAAAACATGGCAAAAACCCTAAAAGACTTAAGAGTATATAAAAAAGAGAAAACCATCACTTGACGGAGTAAAAAACATAACTACAGGAGATCAAAAAAGTAAAATTCTCACGAGCAAGACATTAGAATTTCCAGCGTGAGACAAAGAAAAGAAGACTTCCAAATTGAATTCTCTACCCTTTTCTTATTTCCTTATTATTGCTAGATATTATGATGATTAAATTTGGATACATAGTTACATCTATGGATTACTAAGGTGTGCTTGGTTCACTTAGGGGAATGATAATAGGAATTGTAATGAATGTAGTGAGGAATGAAAATGAATATGAATTCCATTCCTAACTATATTGATGAGTATGGAGTATTGCCCTAAAAGAACATATAAAAGCACTGTTCATCCAATCATAATATATTACCAACGGTCTTTTTTCATTCCTTACCCATTCCTTTCTTCCCATACCAACTAACCAAGCACCCCCTAAATCTTTTTTAGAAATTATTCTTGATTTATTTTTTTAAACTTTACATTTTTATTTAATAAAATATATTTGTGATTCTTAATGATTTATATTTAATTTGAATCAAAAGATTGGATTGGATCATTTATATTGTGTTGCATAGCGAGAGTTGGAACCTTAATATTCCTATAAACATCGCATTAATAGGAAATTGAAGAGATATCTTAATTATTTCTTAGTTATCTATAGGATTGCTTTAAATCTAATTACATTGTTAGAAAGAGTTTTGATAGATTAAGAGATAAAAATTCAATTTTTATTTATTTTAATGGAGGTTACTTGATTAGATTTCGAGAGAGTCTAATAATAATTATTGGATATCTAGGATCAAGTATGTTCAAATTAAGAAGGTAAAGTGAAAACAAATATGGATATAAGTAGTTACTAGTATTTTTGATTGATCAATCAATTAATTCATTGCTGCCTAGTTTGATGTTTATTTATTAATTCATTGTTTTTATTTTAATTCTTAGTTATTCATCTTTTTTTTACCCTAAACAAACTTTATAAGAATTTTTAAGTGAATTCTACAATCTTAGTTGAATTATTTATACTATAAGTTGTGAACTGTATACTTGCAGCTAAGAGAGTAAAACTTTGACATTACCCTAATAGCATGCATAAAAAACTTGGTGTAGATTATATTAATATGTAATGTTGTGTGTTAATTCTGCCAAATTTTTTCATATTATAAATATATTACTCACTAAATAGGTAAGTGCGTATATTGTTAGTAAGCAATATAATGGTAAGTAGGAGTTAAATCTCATAAGGAAGCGATGAGGATAGAAAGCAAAATACTATTACCTAGCCCAAAGATAATAAATAGAAAGATGATTTTATCCATTTTAAAAAAAGAAGTGTAAAATAAAATATACTGAATTCAATAATAGTTCAGGAAATAACTAATTAGACAATTTCTAAAAAGAATGTAATCTAATGATTATGCTTAGATATGTACTTCTTAAAAACACTTTTTAACTTCATGATTTTATTAAACTAGATTTGATATATTATCTAGACTAAAAAGAGTTTCTATACATTAAAACTGTACTGTCTTGGTTTATAGCCATCTAACCTTAGACTAATTAACTCTTATCTATACTATTTCTAACACACTTTTGGATGCATTAAATTTTGTGAAATCCGACAAAATATTTCACTTCACCAATATAAAGGTTGTCATATTTATGAGTCAATTTCCAATTTAAGCTATGGTTAATAGGTGACTATTGATGGGAAATGGCATAATTACTAATGGTAATTGAGTCATTTGTTACTTAGAGCTAAAGGATTACTTCACTTAGAGTAACCACTTTAAGGGCAAACTCATAAACAAATCCTGGCAGAAATAAATTAGATCGGAAGGACAAATTTTATTTAAGCATAAACTTGTACGGGATATAAGTCTATTGCCTAGATACCCATTCCTCATATGGTTGGTAGCTAAAAACATAATCAACAAAATTGAGAGACTTCTCTTCCTTTAAAACCTAGACAATTGAATGTTATATGGATTGGAAGCTAAAAATTTGGCTTATCTATTTGTTCATTTTACCTATTTTGATGCTATATGGAGCTAAGTTAGGTGTTACTAAATCTAAATTCTAATATGGTTAGTTGCCCTGATATCATCCAATGGATGATAGAAAACTATAACTAATTCTCAAGAGGGAACTTCTTGGCTTATATAAATGTCTTGGGAAATTTCTAGAATTAGTATGGAAATAAAAGAACATTAAGAGGTTTAAAAAAATAATTAAAAGCGATAGGAGCAACTATAAACCTTATTTTAGTGTGTATTAGAGCGCAATATACTCTTTATCAGAAGTTTAAGAAAATGAGCGAGCATATTTAACAAATATGGAGATTGTAATAAACTATTATTGGATTCTCATTTGATTATAATGACTTTTTCCTAATCATGAAAAGGTGAGTAGAGATGGATAATCTTACAACTGCAAATAATAAAATGAATGCATAATTTGATAATTAGACTTACAAGGAAAAACGTTATATGTATAGAGCTCTTAGTGGTTCCTGGCTTAAAGTTAAATTTCAATTAGAAACACTACATGATTGCCTAAATGAGTATTAGTTTAACAATCAAACATCTCCTCCTCGCATGAATTAGCTTAAGAGTATGGCATAATGGTCACTTTGTACCACCCCACTATCATAGGGCATATCCTGAACATACTATCGGTATTCAAGAATATACTCTACGAGGGTGACATGCTAAAACAATCAAACAATCATACTCATTGCAAATTTCTCACGCATCGCACGCATTTCATAAAAACCAACAATCATTTATGGCCCATTTTATTTATAAACATTCTTAGCCACAAGAATTTCAAACCATAACATATCATCAGAGTTTTAGTAATTGTTTGGGCCTAGTACAATTACAAAACACGTTCATTCATACAGTCATTACATTTTAGTATTCGTATAAACACATTACAAAATTTACGGAATACAATTTCAAAATACAAAAAGGACTATAGACATATGCAGGTGCCAATTGATCCCGACCTCTATCTTTTATCTAAATGCAGTGGTTAGACTTTAATTTATCTAACTAGAGATCTCCTCTGAGCCTGAAAAATAATGTTGCAATTTTGGTGAGTTTTGAGAACTCAGTGAACCATCATTAATGTGCTCACCCGTGTCAGGACACAAATATCACAAACAATAACCAAATTCACATGTATATCATGTTGTTCAAAATCGGTTCTCATTTAACACATCTTCCAATTGTGTATACTAACTCACAATATATACACGTATTTTGATAAACACATTATTAATAGAAACGTTTCACATAATCATTTTAGAGTAACCTAATCATTCATCTCATCAACATGTATACAATGTTGAGCATCATAGTGTCAACACAATTTAATAACTTTTCATAACTATTCATATGAAACGTGTAAAGATATATATGCAATGCATATGAGACTTCATTTTCATTTTTTTAATTGTAACTGAGTGCCTATTTATTTTCCTATATCCCTTGTGGATACTGAGTTTATTTCAGGTACTACTCATATCCCATGTAGATATTGGGCTTATTTTAGGTATTGAGCCATATCCCTTGTGGATACTAGGCCTATTTATAAGTAAGCTTATAGCTCTTTGCATATATTTTGAGCTTAAGTTACTTTTAGGCTGGTCACTCTAGTTACAACTTCTTTATCTGATCATGCATGTCAATTTCATGAAATGCATCATCTCATATAATGTGCTATCAATCACTTTTATTCAGAGTGCACGGTCATTTATCACAATCATTAGATCAGAGTCCGACATTTAACATTCAGTTAAGCATCACTTATTCCATTCACATTCATATTCACAT
Organism: Erythroxylum rotundifolium; assembly: GCA_027563915.1. Classification (NCBI taxonomy): domain Eukaryota; kingdom Viridiplantae; phylum Streptophyta; class Magnoliopsida; order Malpighiales; family Erythroxylaceae; genus Erythroxylum; species Erythroxylum rotundifolium. The sequence continues at coordinate 7,686 of JAOSBO010211294.1, read as the reverse complement.
TTATCATCATTCGTTGGTCTAACTTTCAACAATAACATTAAGTATCACTTATTCAGTCAAATTCACATGCAATGAGCACTTCCAATACAATCTCAAATAATGGTCTACTCGGACAATTGATAACTGAAATTATCACAATCAAACCAGTAATAGTTCATTATGTAAAAATTTAAATGAGAGCAATTCAAACAAGGTGAGATACATCTAAGTCAACTTACTACATATATAATTCAAACAGAAAACGCAAATAATTAAGTTGACACATCTAGGTTAACTCACAGTATGCTTTTGGTGAGCTATTGCCTTGACCATCTGGCAATGTCTAGTTGTTATCGGTCAACTTGTACTTTTATATCATATAATACACATATATTCCACATATTACTAAGTTGATCAATCATATAATTGGTCAACCATGCACATCATGTTCAATATATGCTCAATTGACTATTTCGGGTATATTTCCTTAGTTCACATCTCCTAATCATTCATACATCATATCTCATATATGCTTAATTTAAACTTAGGTTTACACCTCAATTATTCAAAACTATTTTAAGTTCATTGCTCAATCATTCACTAAAGTTATTCTAACATTCATAAGATCACTTTCATTTATTTCATATTGTTATTCTCATAATTTCATCGGATCTATGTCCATTAGGTCGACCTTATGTTTGTAGGGTGGACCTATCCCTATATATATTGTCTTTTGGAGCCATTTTAGTCCAAATGGCTAGTAAATGTCTATTGGGAAAATTTTATGTCTATTGTGCGGACATTCTCGCGTTTTCTAACTTTCTAGCTCCGCTTGTATCCGTTGGAGGGACATCATGTCCACTAGGACCTTAATTTGATAGTAAAATCTCTTTTTAGGGTCTTCATGGAAGTTGTAAAACTCGGAGTCCTCTTCGAAAACATACATAAATGACCTCAATTTGACATTCACAAAGAAATTTATATCCCTTGCCCCAAAATCTATCCATTTGCTTAACCCTATAAATCTTAGTATATTTCCTTAATTTTAACCTCAATTATCACCTTAAGCAATCACACATTTAATCACTAATTCAAGCATCATCCTAGGTTCATTTCAAGTTTCATTCAAGGTTAAATACATCATAGGAAAGTTCCTTATTAATTGTTTTCTCAAACATCACATAAAAGAAACATATTTCATGTAAAAGTGGCTCCCATTTTCCAGCTTTTCCAACTCTGTTTTTGGGTTTGGTATGACCATTTTGACCTAGAAAAAGACGTATTTTGGTAATAGCTTCTTCTAAAGAAATGTTTATATATGTCTTAAGTTTCTAATGACACCAAATACATACAGTTTAGGTCAGTATTCTGCACGTTATATCCAAAATATTACAGAATATTCTCATACCATGACAACACACAATTCTCAACTTCAAGCCAACTTGCAAGAACCTTAAGGATAAAATTCAAATTCAATTCCTTCATAAAAATTATATTTGCATGTCTCTAACTTAATATAAATTAAAAACCATCCCATTTGGATATCTAAATATTAAGATATAGCTAGAATACAGATGTTATGCTATGTATGTTATGCTGACATATATAATAGGGCAATCAATCACTTGTTCAACGATAGTCTCCTCAATTACCAAGATAATCAAACCTCTCAAGCATTCAAATATACTCCAAGAATAAGATGGAATGTAAATGATTTCCAATCACAAAATGTAGACTTCTAAAGTTGACAAAACTTAAGGTTTTGAGAGGTTATGTGAGGAAGTCGACAATGAGGGAATGAAGGAGAAAAAATAAGACCAAACACATGAAGAAAGATGTTCTTTCAAGTGTGAAGTTCATAGGGTACGAGTGTGTGGTGGAGAGGTGGGACACATGGTGTAACACTAGCAAAATGGAGAGTTAAGCTATAGGTCTTCCTCTCATGCTTCCAATTGTCACCTAATCCTTAGTCCATTTGTCATTTGGGTTCCTGGGCCACTTGTCACTCATATACTCATGCCATTTGTTATCGAATTAGTTAAGGCCCATGTCACTCTTTCCCCATGCCCTATGTCACCATTTCATAGGCCTAATCTACCCAAATTTCCATGTATCATTTTTGCCTTGTTCATTAACATTTTTTTTCTAAATTTAGGTGCTCACACCACTTTAACAATTACTCAATTATGTCAACAAATTCCAAATTCCCTAATTATAATCCATCAGACAAGATCCATGACATAACTAACACACAATTGGATCATAATTATTTAAAATCTTTTATACCCTGAGATATGTTAGTTGAGTGCATAAACTATCTTTACAATGTTTCTAAATCATGATTCACATTTGTATGCAAATATAATGCATGCCAATGGAATGCTCTTCACATATTCTCATATGATATGACTAAATCTAACAATTAATTCTTAAGTTTAGGAATGGGCTATTATAATTTTTCACTCTTAAGAAATTTTGTCCTTGAAATTTTTACCTGATTGATCGAATAGATGGTCTCCTCATGCTTTCTTCAATTTACCATGTTGCTTCTTTTCTTAAATGGTTCTTCCAAAGTGCTTTAACTAATTGGATTGTTCGGTTTCTTAATTATTTAGTTTAGTAGCCAATTATTTTGGTTTGTTACTCCACATAGAAATTTCTACCTCCTGTGCTGTAACACCTACGATAGATCTGATCGATACCTCTTGAGCATGCTAACATATAACACATTGTGAATTTAAGATATCTTTTGTTAATCAGGCTAACTTATAAGCCAATGGTCTTGTTTTCCTTAATACAGGACTATTATATTTTGACTTAGTTTATTCTTTTTATTGAAGT
>JAOSBO010211285.1:0-16319 GCA_027563915.1 Erythroxylum rotundifolium | reverse complement strand
TTCATTGATTAAAACCTTGGACTTAAAGGGTTCTTTAAGGTTATTCATTTTGAAACTTAGTGATTTTTACTCCAAAAGATTTGTTTTGAACCATGATAGGCAAAGCTCATTCTTCAATAGGATTTTATCAAATTTGATTATTGTTTTAACTTTCAATTTCTTATTCCCAAAAATCCAAAAACATTTTTTTACACATTTCCTTTTTACTTAGTTTAATTTTTTTAATTTTCTAAAGAACCAAACTCCTTCCTAACCAATTTGGTTGCATTTTATGACATTTAGGCTAGATTAGATCCATTGCATTAGGTTCCAATTAAGTGAGACGACTCGAGGTTGCACCCTATATTGCAGTCCTTGGAATTAAATTTTTTTGATTCAACCTCTAAGGGCAAAACCAAAAGACGAAGTTGCGGATCAAAATGGCGCCATTGTTGAGGAACCAAGCAATTAGTTTTCTGTAGGAAACCATTTGTCATTTTTTAGGAATCTTTTCTTCTATATTCCCTTTTTGCATAATTTAGTGTCACATTTGTCAATAGTGTAGGATTTCTATTTCCCTTTACATAGTTTTAAAATTTTGAAAACACAAACATAAGTATGCATACTTTCATACATACTTTTACATACCATACACTTGCACCCATCATACAAGCTAAGGGAGATCCTAAGCATCTAGGAAAGTAGTCTACTGCTTCTTTAAGAAATTTTGATATTTCAGTTAACACTAAATTGGATTTTAAGATGACTATGATTTTATTTAAAGCTTGCATAGAAATCATTGCACTGTGAAAAAAGGTGGTATCCTATTGCCTTCTTTCATCTAATTAATTCTTTATCTTTGATTCATCATTTAAAATCAAAGTTAGCTACCTAAATAAAGTTGATTAATGTTTGTTTCTCTTTATTTTAAAGAGTTAAGGAGGAGGGGGTCAAAATATCACTTATTTATTCAATTTATTTAGAACTTTATGTTCCTTATAACACTACTTAGCTTCCTAGAGTAAATGTATTGCTTTTTGCTTTGATATTACAACAGAGGCCTCAAATTATTGTCTAATTAAAACTTGCTAGATCAACTAAAAAATTGTTAAATTTGAATTATTTTCTACTAATGATTATAGAGTTAGTAAAATGTTCGAATCCTACTTGGGGAGATTTGATTCATTATGGATTCTTGAATTGGGAATGAAAGGGTTTTTAGATTGATAAGAGTATTTAACTTATTCCCAGTGTCTTTTTTTCTATCGCATTCTATCTCATGATATCACATTATATTTTGCAACATCTGAGAATCACCGTCAATGCATCGGTGTAAGTAAGTTTGGTATAATCCTTTGCTTCATATTCTAGGTGGGTTATTTACAACTAGCTAATTAAGAAATTTTAGATGTACTCGTACTAGCAAGTTCATCAAAGATGCAGTCATAGATTCTCCAAAGAGGCCACAATTACCACGAACAAACATTTTAATGACGAAGAAAACATTTTTTCTATATTACTTATACCTGCACTTGCTTTACTATTCTACCTAGGCTTAGTTTAAGAAGAGTTATGAGGCGTAAAATAAAAAGATATGTTGATTCGATTTGGGTATAATATATCTAATTTTTATAACACTTGTTGGAGAGTTGTTAAATAAGCTACAGTTAGGGAAGAAAGACTTGGTATAAGGTGTTGTTTGGAATCATTCTAGATTGATTAGGTTACGATCTAGCTTTTTCATCATGATTAGATTATCCTTTTATTTGTTATTACATGTAAACAATTTCCCCTAAATGGAAAATATATAACTTATATAACATGTAGGCAACTCCTTAAATCTCATATAAATTTTAGGTTAAGCAATTACCTGCAGCTTCATCAAGGTCTATAATTAAATTAAAATATCCCAAAAAGAGCCATAAAGCTTTTATATCCATAAAGAATTCTTTAAGTTTTGACTATAGAATAGTTCTTTAGAAGGTATTAATTCAATACATAGATGATAATGATGTGGATCTAATTGTTCAATTCCTTGTATGTGACATCTAAGTGAATTAATTACTCTGTTACTTGGGAAATAAGCATCTCAACTATGTCTTCATTAAATATCACCAAAATTCAGCCATTAGGTGGGAAAGCAAAGCAAGTGTGCTTTTTGAGTTCTCTCAAGTCTGGGAATTTTTCTCACGATAATCACCTGGACCTAGTACACCTCTTGATCGGTGCTTCTGTTTGGTGTAGATTCTGCTTTCTTTTGAAAGTTTCTTCTACTCTGGGTGGTGAGCGAGGAGGCGTTGCTTGCGCATGTCTGTTTGGTATACCATATACTCGACATCTCCCTTGGTGTCCGGTGTTGGCCAATTTAGGGATTTTGCGACTGGGTAGCTAATTGCAAGAGTATAGGTGATTGCATTCCCCTTTAAGGCAACCAGGGTTTCCTTTTAGATTTTTTCTAGGGGTGGCAGAAAAACGATCGGGGGGAGATAGTGATATTATCCTTTGGCGGGGGTCGTCATTGCACGTTTCTTTGATAAGTTACAGGTAGGGGATTTGGTGGTCAGGGATTTTGGTGTCCGCCGAGGAGGCGAGGGAGGTCCAGCACTCAACTGACTCTCTGAAGCTACGAGGAAAAAGCATAAACCAAAGAAGAAGGGTCAGTATATCACATCAGAGTGCATCTTGGAACTTCAGTCTCCATCTACTCCCATCGGTGGGAACAATGGAGGGGAACGTCGACCGAAGGATGGCCTTCAGAACTTTCAGTTTGATGACGAAGGTTTTTGAGATGGTGTAATAGGTAATTCGAGCTCAGTTGCTTCAGGTAAAATTGCTCCTAATCCCTCCCTAACAGAGCATCAGAAGAGGGACGATGAAGCATCCACTTCTGGTGAGTTTATTGCTGAGAATGATGGCTATGGTGATTCGGGAGTTGGTGGAAGTGAAACGAGTGAGTTTGAAACAGGTATTGAGGAGGAAGGTATGGCCACACAATTGTTTGAGGAAGTGGTTGCAGTGCCAAGGAGCGAGCTTACCATCTTGGTGTTAGTGCAGGTTCGAGATGCAATAGGGCCTGACTAGGTGTTTGAGGAAATGCCAGGTCATGCATAGGCTACCAACATAGTTGGCGCCTGACAGGTATTGGAGGAAAAAGTAAATTCACCACGAACTAGCACATTTGGCAGTCAAGCAAAAGCTTCATTTGCTAGTCTAATTTGTAATAACTGTGACCTGAAGATAAGAATGGAGGTGATATTGATAGAAGTAGAGGAGGAGGTAGCCATGGGGGAGGAAGATGTGACTAGTGTTGAAACTAGATGGGGGTATTGTCTAGTGGGTTGTTTCACAGGACGTTTCCCAGGTATGAAAGTTCTGGAGGGTTTCCGGGGGGACTAGTACTGAAATGGGGGGTGCAATGTCAGATATTACCACATAACAGAGGTTGGTTTATCTTTCAGTTTGATAGTGATGTAGATCTAACACATGTCCTAGTAAGGGGTCCATATCCTTTTCTTTCAACTATGATGACTTTATGGAGGTCTCCATTTGGTTATAATTCTCCAATGTTCCTTTGGAATTTTGGACTGAAAATGGGTTATCAAAATTGGCCTCTAGAGTTGGGAAGCTAATTTGTATAGATGGGGTATGCGAGAATGCTGGTGGAAATAAATATATCCAAGGCACCCATCACTATCTTTTCTATTAAAATGTTGGGTGGGTCTGGATACACTCGATCGGTAATATATGAAACATATCCCAGTTTCTGTTTTCTTGTAAGAGATTCAGGTATAATCCATTTGAGTGCAAAGTACTAAACTAACTTAAGCATTCAACCCAACAGGAGAATGACAAGAGCAGACATGAGAAGTAAGATCATATCGCTGCTGAGGGCTCTAATCTGCAGAAAACTACTGAGGGGGCCTTACTGGTAACTCCAAAGGGTAATACAGACTAGCAGTCAAAATTGGTCAAAAAGGGGGGAGGGCAGGAAGGGAACCTAAATTCATTTTATGTATCTACAACGAGTGAAGAACCTCATAAGGGTACTTTTGATGTTTAGCAGAGCAATATGAGTAGCCCCATCTCCGAGGCCATTGTAGAGCTGACCCTGAGATTGAATCTAGTGAGGGGGAGTAAATTGGGGATGTCATTAAAGAAGGCTGACACCAGAAGTTCTGTAGCCGCTCGAAACCAGAAAACTCAAGAGCATGCTGGTACTCTCGACATCTTGAAAGGGGAAAAGGGCATCAGAAGTAGTACTACTCCGAAACTAGTTAAGGAAAAAGTCACAGGGCAGGCATCAGGCTCCACTACACCCTAAAATAACACAGCTTTAGCTTGTTCCACTGGGGGGATATTATGGTTCGTAGGGAGGGGAAACAGAGCAATGACACTGCAGGCCAGACCTTGTAGCCTTCTAAAATCAATACCAAAGGCAAGGCAGTGTCTACTTACTCTAGTGGCACAACAGTAGGGAATTACCCGAAGATACTCAATATAGGGAAACATGTGAACTCAATACTGGGGGCTCGAAGTGATGGAGGGGAAGGGCCCTCCTAACCATAAAAATGAAGGTGTTATGTTGGAATGCCCGAGGTACAACACAGTACTATCCAACTTACCTGGCAGTACAATTGTAGATTTGTTTGCTTGTTGGAGACCAAACTCACTACCACTAGTCTCCAGAATTTGATGAGGAATAAGTATGAAGGTTCGGATTACAGGCATAATTTTGAGAATATAGTAGGAGGACATATGGTAATAGCTTGTGATCTGGCTTTCTACTCTTGCAATATATTGGATCAAGGAGAGCAATTCATGCACTGCAGGCTGCTTTGTCGTATATCTCAGGTGGAATTTGTACTGACTTGCGTATATGGGCTATACACTGTCACCAAAAGAAGGGAATTATGGCAGAACTAATCAAGCTAGAACCGACTATTTTGACCCTTTTGTTGCTCCTTGGAGACTTCAATTGTGTTTGTGCAGCAAGTGAAAGAAAGGGATGTCAAACCCTATTAGCCTATTTAATGAAAGACCTCCACGAGTTTCGATCAACACTTAGGCTAGAAGATGCGCCTTTTATTAGGGAATTTTTTACCTAACAAAAAAACCATTTGTGGGTAAAACTTGATAGGGTCCTCATTAATCAAGCATGGAGCACGCGATGACTACATTATTTGGCTAGCTTTTTACCAGTGACGGCAGAATTGGACCATTGCTCGGTTCTAGTAGACAAGAAATTTAAAGAGATCAAACCCTTGAAATTCTTCAACATGTGGATCACCCAGCCTAATTTTTCGGCTATAGTGGACAGTGTGTGGAATTTGGAAGCTCTGCACCATATTCCAAAGTCAAAGCTCTTCACTCTCTACACCAAACTTAAGGCTCTTAAATACCCATTGAAAGCTCTCAACTGGGAAGCTTATGGGAACATGACTAGTAAAGTGAAAATGGCCCAAGCGGATTTTCAGATTGCCTATTAGGCTTCTCTTCTTTAACCTGAGAATGATGCACTGACAAATCTACTACATTTTAAATGAAAGTATGCTACTTTCCTATAAGATGCTGAAAGGCTTTTTTACAAAAAGAAAGGCCAAATGTACGCACTTGATGGAGTCTGATAGAAGCACCAAATACTTCCATACAGTGGTTCAGAAAAGAAGAAAATTAAATGCAATCACCTAAATTACTAACGAGGATGGGTCGTATACATCTTCCTTGGAGGAAGTGATGGACTACATACCACACTTTTATGAGGAACTCCTTGGCTCCTCTCCCTCCCGGCAAAATGCAAACTCTCAAGTGATTAGGAATGATTAGGTACTGGATACTACATCCAAAGCTTCCCTAGTTGCTCCAATTGTTGATGAAGAGATCAAAAGAGTAGTGTTTGATATCGACAATGATAAAGCCCTGGTCCCGATGGCTACACAGCAGCATTCTTTAAAAAAATGGCATAGAGTTGGATAGGCTATAAGGGCTGTTGTAACTGAATTCTTGACAAATGGTCGAATGCTTAGGTAAATCAACCATACTATCATCACACTAGTGCCGAAATGGAGTACTACATTGAGGGTCACGAATTTCAGACCAATAGCCTGCCTAAACGTGAATTACATTGTGATTACCAAGATCCTAGCAGAGCGTATGACTATGGTGGTGGGAAAATGAGTTGATCTGACCCAAGCTGCCTTTATCCCAAGTAGATGTATGATGGATAATGTATTCCTCGCATAGGAACTAGTCAGAGGTTACAGTAGGAAAAGAATATCTCCACAGTGTATGATCAAAATCGATCTTAGCAAAGCCTATGATACAGTTTCATGGGAGTTCTTGGCAGAAATGCTGAACTAGCTAGAATTTCCATATAAGTTTGTACAGTAGGTTATAGAATGTGTTTCCACCACCTCTTTTTCAGTTTCTATTAATGGATCACCGGTATGGTATGTTCAAGGGTCAACGAGGATTATGACAAGGGGACCCAATATCCCCCACCCTCTTTTTGCTATGTTTGGAATATTTTTCAAGAGGGTCAAAACTGTGAACTTTGAATTCAGACTTTAACTTTCACCCAAAATGCAAGCAATTGGGCATTACTCATTTTGCGTTTGCCAACAACCTCATGCTTTTTGCTAGAGGCAATTACTCTTAAATCCGTATGCTGCTAGATGCCTTATTGGAGATATAGGAAGTGGCTGGCCTAAAGGTTAATCTGTCTAAATCCAATATTTATCTTGGAGGAGTATGGGGGAGAGAAAGGGATTTTATTCTGCAATTGGTTGATTTCCCGATAGGAGCATTCCTTGTTCGATATTTGGGGGTCCCCTTGGCCCATATAAAAGTATCCGTAGCCTAATTCTCATGCTTACTAGAATCTGTTGAACATTATATCAATGCATGGAATGGGAAAATCCTATCATATGCGGGAAGAATAGAACCGGTGAATTCAATCGTCTAAGAAGTATTGGCTTTCCATATCCTAGCTGTGATCATTGACAAAATCAACTCTATGTGTCATTTATTTCTGTAGGGTAGGAAACACTTCAGGGTGGCTTGGGATAACATATGTATACCTTAAGAGGAGGGAGGGTTGGGGTTAAAAAATTGTAGGGTGTGGAACTCAGCCTTGTTGGTAAAGGTGCTGTGGAATATCCATACAGAGGCGAACTCTCTCTGAGTGAGGTGGATTCATGTGATACATTTGAGGGGAGCATCTATATGGGAGTGGCAACCCTATAATTGGGATTCCCCACTAGTTATGAAATTGGCATTCATTCGGGACGTAATGATGGGCTAGATGGGAGGTCGCAAAAAAGTTATGGTCGGTTTGCAACAACTGGGTGTCAATGGCTCTCTATCTTCACATAAGACTTATGAGTTGATGAGTTAAACAGGAAAAACACCTATGGATGTCATTCATCTGGAGACAGTATATCCCCCCAAAATACTCATTTATGCTTTGGCTGAGTATGAAAAATAGCCTGCCTACAAAAGGCAATCTGCTCTTCCTTGATCTGGACTGAACCTATCAACTGTGTGGGTTAGCTATTGACTCAGTTACGCATTTGTTCTTCAAATGCTCTTTCTCAGCGTATGTCTGGAATGAAGTCAAGGGCTGGATCGGTTTGCAAAGGGCCATGACTACAATCTCAAGCTCCATCAAATAGATACGTAAAGACTACAGAGGCACATTAATTAGGTGTAAAGCAACCTGATCGAATGTGTGATTGAGTCTTTGGATCACTGCCTTGGAAACCGAATCAAAAAATTTAATTTCAAGGATTGCAATATAGAGTACAACCCCGGGTTGTCTCACTTAATCAGAACCTAGAGCAAATGATCTAAGCTAGCCTAATTGTCATGAAATGCAAACTAAATTAGTTAAGAGTGGGGTTTTATATTTTTTTGATTAAACTAAATGAAAGAAAAGTGTATAAAAAGGGTGTTTTTGGATTTTTGGGAAATGAAAAGTGAAAATTCAAACAATGATCAAATGTCATAAAATCCTCTTGAAAACGAGCTTTGGCTATCATGGTTCTAAACAAATCTTTGGGGAGAGAAATTCACTAATTTTTCGAATGATAAACCTTAAAGAACTCTTTAAGTTCAGGGTTTTAATCAATGAACTCCATTTCTTAAATCCTTGTTAATGGGCAAGTTAATACAAGTGGTTAATTTGGATCAAGCATAATCTCAATATCAAACAAAAGTAGGCAAATAAAAGAGCAATAACACAATCACCAAAAAGACATATATGAAACTTCATATATTGAGCATCCAAGTTCTACTCAAATTAATAACACAAAGTATTGTTCAACTCTTGATTAAACTCTAATCAATAAAATTCTAACTGCAAAGCATAAATCCTAACTCAGGAGATTATAACATTATAGTCAAATTTGATAATGTAAAACTACTCCCTTTTGAAGCCCATCGAGCTCAAGCCATCGTTACATCTTCAAGAGGAGATGGTGTTTAGCCAAGCATCACTCTGGAAGCACTCACAACTGTAGATACACCGACAGCATCCGTGGCAATAGCAACCAAATGATGAGAGTGATGATGAGAAGTAAGAAAAATGGGTAGTGGATGAAGGTCGAGAGTGAGATATGAAGTCTCAATATGTCGACTCTCACTTCTCACCGAATATATCTCTCTGTCCAGTATTCTCCATAACCTAATTTGGCATGTTTTTAAATGTTAGGTCGTGGGATGGGTTAGAATAGTGAGAGATTTTTCCTAAATATGTTCGGGTTTTTGACATTTCGCTACGGCGACAGGTAAGCTCGCCGCAACGTTGCATGTTTCCTAGATCCTTCGTCACAGTGAGAGAATTAATCTTCGCCGCAGTGAACTTTTCTTGAAAGTTTCACCTGATTCTTCGTTCTTTCGCCGCAGCGAACTTTTTTCGAAGGCTATGATCTCCTGTTGACTTCAATTCAGCATGTTGACTCCCTTCTCCTTGAGGATCTTACAATAAAAAATAGCAATTAGTAGTATCAATTGTTCTTAGAAAACTTAAGAAATGAAATTAATACCAATTTTGACAATTTTTACTATCAAATTGCATAAAATAAAAGTGCACACTCAAGGATTAATTTAAGCACAAAATCAAGAATTAGGAGTAAAAAAATATAGTAAAGTCCATAAAAGTGTTGCCAATTTAGATAATAAACTTGGGCTTAATCAAATTCCCCTACACTTAGACCTTTGTACTCTTGGACGCAGTTTATAAGAGTGAAAGAGACATAAGTGTAAACGAAAAATTCTTACCATGCTTAAAACAATAATAGGAAATTGGCAAAAATCACTTTCTCGGAGATCAACTAAATTAGAGTGAAAGAGTGTCAAGAAAATAAACACTATAAGAGTTTAATCCAAGAGATTTCACTCAAGTTAAAGTGTTTGGTCTCATCTCACTTATGGTTAGGGATATTTTAACTCTAAAATTCGCTTAGTCCATTCTCTACCATAAGCTTGTAACAGTCCTACTTTTCCACTACAAGAACTATAATTTTGAAAATCAAGAGGACTTTTCAAGGTTGTAATGCACGGAAGGCTATATGAAGTGGATGGAATGGACGAAGGAAGAAAAAGTATGAGTGCATGCACTATAATTGTGAAATAGATGTCAACAATAAGACAATATTTACACAAATGATACTTTTTCTTTTTTTGACAACATAAACATAACACATACATATAGAAATATATTTATGCCAGTTTCTTCTCTCTCTCTTTTTTTATATATTTCTCTTTTCTTTCTTTAGAACACACAAGTAGTTTTTTTTAAGAAGAAAATACAAAATAACCTATTGATACCATACAACGATGTGTGCATGTACTAAAAAATAATGGCTCAAGGGGCTAGCAATGGATAGGTGTTTATAGGATTGTGTTTGGGTCAAGGGTTTCGAAAGAATGCCTCTATCATGGTAACAAATTCTAGTTCATAAAGCTTTGATTAAGAATTGAATCAAGTTCTAGAGAGATATGAAATAAGTAGATGCACACAAGAATCGAAAAATTTAGGCCCAAATATCCTTCCAACAAGGGTTATATCTCCATGAACAATCTCAAGTCTTAAAAACATAAAGTGCTATTTTATCAGCATGCCTTCATTTACTTTGTGTTGAAAACATTGAAAATAAAATTTGTCAAATTTGACTATCATTAAAAGAATGGTAAGTATTTTCAAAAAATCAAGAATCACTTTGCAACTTATAAATTCTTTGACAAACAAAAGTGCCAAGAGTCGAATGAGGGAGAATTTAAAATTGAGCAAATTTCTTAAAATAAATTGGTCCTACAACAGTGTGACGCCACGGTGAAAAATGAGCTCGCTGCGGCGAACATATCAAGCAATCATTGCCAAGGTGGCAGGTAAGTTCGCCACGGCGAGAAATGAGTTTTTAGCCATAGCGACGGCACAATACACCATGGAAAAAAATGGCAGAAGCTCAATTTCACAGTCACCAAATTTAAATTCATGCATAATTGTCAAACATAAACATATAAATGGACAAAATGGAGCACAAACAAGAGATATAAGATGAGAAAAGCTCCCTCACACTTAAAGAACACATTATCCTCAATGAAAAAAAAGAACAAGTGACAGAATTTGAAAGTGCCATAAGAATAAAGTGGAAGGAAAAAAACAAATATATATATTAATAGGTTGCAAAAAGTTGGACTGTACAAAAAGGATCTGAGTATTCCAATAATGAACTAAAATAAAAATTACAACAAAAAGAATATACAAAAGAAAGGCACTCAAACTAATCTCTCGTGGAATCCTCCACAGCATCCGAAGGGTCTACCCCTGATGTGATGTGCCGGTGCCGTCAATAGGGTTAGCTTCCTCATAAGGAAGTGAAAAATGCAAGTGCTCAGCAATTAAAGCCTCCATCCACTGGCGATATTAGCAATCCTGCTCCTGTCGGCCTGTCACCTACAGAAGGGTCTCCTACAAAGTAGCCACTCGGCGGGCGAGTGCCTGTAAAGTAATCAGATCAGCAGGTGCAGGAGTGAGTGGAGTGCCCTCGCGAGGCAAGGCCTCAGGATAGAGAGTAGCAACATCAGGCATAGAGGTGGGCTCGGGAGGGGGTGGGGATGGAGCGGATCGAGGAGGAGGCTATAAGCGGGGTTGTTGTAGGTGTACATACCTAGACAAAGGTGCCGGGTCCAAATAGCTATCATTGTCATATTCCGGGACGTTATAGGCTCAAAATATGTTGGTAATGAGGTGAGGAAAGATGATGGAATGGGTGAGTGTTACTATGGTGATGGAATCACAAAGGGTAGAGGCAATGCTAGTGGTGATATCGACCAAGCGACCGGTCATAAGTAGATGTAAATAAAGGGCTTGTTGTTTAGTGATGTATACCAAGTGAGAGGTGGGGAGGATGTTCTTGCAAACGAGGTAGAGCCAAGGATGGGCCTTAGGGCGGAGGTTAGAATTCTTAAGATAGCGTTGATAGATTCGAGGTTCATGCCAAGTGGCACCCTCAGGACAGAGGGCACGCAGGACATCGTCCCAAGGGTAGTGGTGGATAAGTTGCTTATAGTGACAACAAAAGATGGGGGGTTGGTCGTAATGCTCGTGGATAGCGACGGCGGCGAAAGGGGTAGGGATAATAACATCCCAGAAATTAATTTCCAAGGTGTTATGAAGGCGGGCATAGGTGTAGAAATGACGGATAGATTTGTCATTTCTCTGATCCCTGGGGCGAACTAATCTTGTGAGCTGAGAATTAATTATTTGGCGGACGAAAGGATTATTATATAGGGTCAAGGGAAAGGGACGCTCCTTAAGGATCGGCCTAATGTCGATCTTCTCGGCTAAGGCAGTATATGTAAGATCACCTAGCTGAGAAAAAGGAACTGAGGAGTGGGATGGATGGGAGGATTGGGTGGAGTCAGAGGAAAGGAAGAAATTGGATGAAGAGGCAGAAGATCGGCAGAAAGCATTCTTAGTTTGAGGCATTTTCCTATAGAAAAGAAGAAAAATAAACACAAGGATTAAACAAATTCACTAAAACATCAAAATTTGGAACTTCGCCGTGGTGAAATGGGTCTATCGCCACGAAAAAAATTGTGTGTCTCACACTGTGGTGAAACAGGTTTGTCCCCACGACAAAGCACGCCAGTCTTCCATACCACGACGAAACAAGCGGTTTTGTCACGAAGAACTAACCCTAATTGACAGAAACTTAAAAGAAGGGAAATGAAATGAAAAAGAGGATACTTATGAAGAAAGCCGAGAAGGAAACGAGAAAAAACAACGCGCGAGGACTGGTGGAAGGAAGAGTGACACAGCGAAAATAGATCACTTGGTAGCTTGGGTTCGTCGAAGCATACTTGGAATGTAATAGATGAAAATGAGAAGGAAAGAAGGGGTCGGTAGGTGTAGAGGAGGGAGATGTGAATGACGAAAAAGGCAAAGGCATACGAAAGATCAGAAGAACATTAAGGGTGAAAGAGGAATTCCACAAGGAAATTTTTGCACAGAAGGGTCTTTCGCTGCGACGAAGGCATTCGCTACAGCAAAAGAATTAAGTCACGCCGCGGCAAGGTTGCATACCGCTGTTTGCCGCGGCAAAAAAGTGATTCATGTTGCGGCGAAGGTGCTTGAGAGGCGTTATGCTGCGGCAACTGATAGGCTCGCCGTGGTGAAATAATCAATTCACACTGCATCGAAAGTACCGTGCCGCGGCATAGATTTCTCAAAGCATAAAAAGAGAAAAGACATGAAAAATTCTAAAGGATACTTATCTCATTTACAAGTCCTTAACCACTTCAACACAACATTCAACCCACCATCTACACCAATTTCCTTGATCATGAATGATGTGACATGCATTCTCTAAAATGTAGAATTCAAAAAGTAGGATGAATTATTGAAACCCAACAACTAAACCTAAATCCTACTAAAAACTAAACCTAATCCTACTGATTAAGTTCCTTCCCCATACTTAGCCAACATACTCATACATAAAAATGTCATCTCAATTTCAATCAACATGCAAAAGTACATTGTAAGTGAAAGAAGAGAAACAACCTGTGTTTAAGGTGGGCCTTCAGCTCCTGTGGGACATTTTGCTTGTAAACATTCTGTGGCGAGGTGACTCAGCCACTTTACAATTCCGTCCTATCGTCCTCACTCCGTAGTCCACCTGAAACATCAGCAGTAAACACTTCCTCCAAGGAATCATCAGTCAATCGGTTCATCGCCTGTTTAAATTCAATGCATGCATCATCAACCATAACATCCAACATGTTCATTCCTAAAAGCAAATAGTCCTCATAGGGGTGTTTCATAGCTTCATACATATTAAAGCTTACTTGTTGATTGCCTACCTCTATGGTTATCTTACCTTCCTTCATGCTGATCATGGTGTTGGCAGTTCTTAAGAATGGTCGCCCTAAAATTAAGGAAGTGTCCTGCACAACTTCAGAAGACATATCAAGCACGTAAAAATCAGCTGGAAAAACCAAACACCAAAATGTCTTCGATAATTCCCACTGGATGCCCAAATGATCTATCAGCCAATTGTATCAAAGTAGATGTAGGCTTTAAACCCTTAACTCCTAATGATTAATAGACAGACATAGGCATCACATTAATTGCTGCCCCTAGATCTAACAAGGCTTTTCCTATGGTAACTTTCCCTATTGTGCATGGAATGGTAAAAGATCTAGTGTCTTGACACTTGACAGGTATTTGGGGTTTAAACAGGGCTGACACATTTGAACTCACTTGGACGCTCTCATTGGGCCTAAACTTCCTCTTGTTGGTGCACAAGTCCTTAAGATACATGGCATAGGCCGGAACACTTTTCACTAAATCAAGCAAGGGAATATTAACTTCAACTTTTCTAAACAAATCAATTATATCCTTTTCATGCTTACTTTCAGTCATATGCTTGCTCATCAAATATGAATTTGGAAAAGGAAGGTCTTGAAGATTTACCTCCATACCTTTGGCTTCATGATTGATTGATTCCCTATGCTCAGCTTTGTCCTTAGAACTCTCTGAAGTAGCTCCCTTGTTCTTTGACACAAAATTCTCTTTGTTCAATAAGGACTCTTCCTTGAAACTTTCAGATTTCTTGATTTTCTCCTATGGTAGAGGCATTCCTTTACTCTCAATCTCCTCATCACATGCTTCTTCTTCTTGATCATTAAACCACATGTTTCCCACTTCGCAAGGCAATTGCATTCAGACTTTTTGGATTCATCACAGTGTTAGAAGGAATTGTTCCATTGCTTCTTGCTTGGTTCTCACTCAAATTGTTGGATAATTGGGTCACATAAGAGTTGATATTTATTGCCTTTGTCTCCCATTGCTCCATTATCTTCTCTAAAGCATCGAACCTAGTAGCTGTTTTAGATGAATCCTGCTAGATGAGCATGGCTAGTGCATTGAATTGATTAGTGTTAAAATTCCTCTCTTCCTTCACCAAAGTCATCATATTTTGTAGCAGTTGATTGGCGTTCTCTTTGGTTGGGATAGTCAGAGGTTGCTGTGGGTTGGAGAGCTAGTTAGTGGAAGTACCAGCTCCTCCTCCTTGCTGAAATCTGTTTGGAGCTCTCCCCTCTTCATTCCTCCAACTAAATCTTAGATTGGCCTTCCAACCCTTATTGTAAGTGTTAGAGTAAGGGTCCCATTTCTGATTTGTTCTTCCTGGATACATTGCTGACATCTCCTAATACTGACTTGGGTAAACACTAGTTATATGCATTATTGACCCACAAGTATCACAACTGCGTGCAGTAAGATCCATTGAAGATGATGGTCGATGCATATTTATGTTCTTCAATTCTGCAGTGATGAAAGATAATTGTGAAGTGATTCTACTCTCCAATGAGTCGACCTTAAACTCCAAACTCTCCATTCTTTTAACTTGAGCTGTTGAAGCTCCCAACTCATGGATCCCTCTGGTATCTCTCACACTACTGTTGATGATTCAGAGCCATCTTTTTGATCAAATCCTATGCTTCTGAAGCTGTAAGATCAATCAAAGAACCTCCTGATGCCACATCTAACATACCCTTATCTTGACTTTTCAACCCATCATAAAAGTACTGCACTAATTTCTCATCAGGTATCTGGTGATGGGGGCATCTGGACAGTAGCTCTTAGAAGCAATTCCAATAATCATAAAGAGACTCATTATAATCTTGCCTTGCTGAATAAATCTCTTTCCTCATTGGTGAAGTCCTGGAAGTTGGAAAATACTTCTCCAAGAAAGCTTTCCTTAAATTTGCCCAGCTATGGTAGGAATTTGCCATATGTCTTGGAAGGCTCATGTACCACTCCCGTGCCTTTCCTTCCAGGGACAAATGAAAACCTTCCATAGAACTTGGTCTAAAGAAGCTCCCACTAGCTTCATACTTTGACAGAAATTTGGGAAGAGAATTAATAAGTAATCCTTTCACTTCAAAGTTAACATCAAAATTAGGACAAGCAGTAGTAAATAGATCATAATTCACATCAGAAGTTATTTCCTTCCTAATGATTCTCCGTCTCTGATTCACATTGTTCTCTCCAACTCTCTCACGCTCTCCATTTCCTCCATTATCACCATTTCAAGGTTGGTTGGCATGAAAGTTAGGATTTTGCAGAAAAGTGGGATTCTCAGCCATGATCACTCTTTCTCTTGACTCACTCTCGCTAGTGGGCTGATTTGACTCCTCTCCCACAACTAACCTTCTTCTCTCTTGTTTTTTCCTCTCTTTTCTAATCTTCCTTAAGCGTTTCTCAATCTCAGGTTGGAAAGGAATAAGTCTAACTTTCTGGGGTATGTAAGAAAAACAAGTCAAATGAAAGAAATTGTAACAAAATTTACTCACAGAAACGCAAAGACAAATAAAAGGTGAGATGTGAAGGATGTGAGTGTATGGTGTGTAAGAGTATGTATGAAGATGGGTATGTGTGAAAGATGTTAAGTATGAAAAAACCAACTGTGAAAGTATGCTTTTGTTTGTGTTTTTAAAATGTATGCTATGCAAAGAAAAATTTAAAACTATACTATGGACAAGTATGAAATCAAACTATCCAATATGAAATCTAGAGGAAAAGATTTCTATTATCAACGACAAACAAAGATGACAACAGCTATCCTACAGAAAACCAATTGCTTGGCTCCCCGGCAACGGTGCCATTTTGATCGGATGTGTGATTGAGTCTTTGGATCAGTCCCTTGGAAAAAGAATCAAAAAATTTAATTCCAAGGATTACAATATAGAATGTAACCCCGGGTCGTCTCACTTAATCAGAACCTAGAGCAAATGATCTAAGCTAGCCTAATTGTCATGAAATGCAAACTAAATTA
>JAOSBO010211268.1:0-16320 GCA_027563915.1 Erythroxylum rotundifolium | reverse complement strand
AACATCTTCAACTTCATATACCATTCATAAAATCCATAACTTCCTATTCTTAGCATCAAACAATTTATTCACTAAGTCATGTCCTCATTTTAAGCCCAAATTAAGTCTAAAAGCATCATAATTATTCACTTCATTCTTAATAGGTTTAACCCTAGCATAATCACAACATTTCCATGAAAATTCACTACCCACGATCGTGTCATCCTCGGCCACTATCATGGTAGAAACTTTTTTCCCACTTTTTCTGTAGTTTTTCCAGTTTTCCCAAGACAACCTTTTAGGTTAGTTTTGTATGACCATTTTGACCTTTCAAATGAAGTCTTTAGATAACACTTTCTTCTAATAAAATTTTCCTAAATATCTCAAGTTTCTAATGAAATCAAATTTGTTCATTTTTGGTTTAGTATTATGCAAGTTATAACCAAAACACTACAAATTGTTCTCATATCTTGACAACATGCAATTTTCAAATTCAAACCAAATTGCAAGACCATACAAGGAATAATTCAAATTCAATGCCTTTATGAAAATTATAGCCATATGTTTCTAGTTTACTAAACATCAAATTCCATACAATTTGGATATTCATAGATCAAGTTATGTCCAAAATACATATATGTGTTCAGTAAATCATTACATATAACATACCCTAAGACACTTCATCATCATTTTCATCCTAGTTTACGTCTTTTCCTTAATCTATCAATTCTAGCTCATGTCCTCAATATTTCTTCTTCATTTCTACTTCTAATTCAACTCAATATCATTTATAAGTAAATCAAAATCAATGAATGATCGTAAATACACAAAACTGAACATATACCTATACACATTCATAGCTATTTTCCTTATATCCTCTACACCATTTTAATGTTCTTCCAATTCCAACCTCACCTCTACACAACTTATATCAATTACAATATATACAAAACAAGACATTTATACATTCATTTTTTTTCTCATTCACGTATCAACACACACATATATACATTTCTTCATGATCATGATCAAAATTCTCAAATTATACATAAAAAATGCTTTATTTACACTGCTCATAAGGATTAAAACCCAACCTACTAGCATTAGCTCCAAATCTTTCAAAAACACACTAAGCATAGCTTCCTCATGTCTCTCACGTCCATCATCATTCTAGGGTGGATTTGGTTGCGTTTTTGATACAAGGTGAAGAAGGCAATAAGATGGAATAGGAAATGATAGATAAGAGCAAGATGTAACTTAGATAGAGATGAGTGAAGCAAAAATCGTGGAAGATTGAGAAGAAATAAAGAAGATCAGAAGAACAAGGTCTCGTAGGGATGGAGAAGAGCAAGAATGAAAGACAACAATTAAATGGGTCTTTTACATAAGAGAGAGTCGTGGGTTATGCTGGTGTGGCAAGTGACACATGTCACTTGCCACATGTCCACTTCCCATTGGTTTAGAAAATGTTCTTTCATTAACTAGTCCATTTAACTCCAATTTCTAGTCCAATTGCCTCCAAATTTCAATGAAATATGTCATTAAACTCCAAAGTAATATATAAAAATTGTCATTATCATTTGACATTAATTTCTACTGCTAATTATCAATTTTCCGGTCACTTGGCATTTTTCCTAGTCTAAAAATATCTCAAATTCTAGAAAATTTTCTAAATTTCACCAAAATTCCAAAATCAACATTTATATACTCCAAATCAATTTTCAAATCATACAAACCACAATTCATACCAAAATCACATTCATAACCCAACTATGCCCGAAAATATCAATGAATGCACGTGCAATCATTTTAATATATGCAATAATCAATTTATCGTGTATGTGTACTAAATGATGTATGAGCATGAAATGCACTTTCTAATTTCTCAATAATCTCTCTTATATTCTATTCTAGCCTCAACATTGGTAACGGGATGTTACAAAAATACATCCTAACCCCTAGTGTGAAGCATCACTATATACTACATATCCTCCAAATCCAGATGAAATAGCCAACATCAGTGCTGTAGTTAATTAGTGTTTTAGTTCCTTAAAGCTCCTTTAGCATTCATCAATCCATCTGAATGATGCATTGTTCCTCAGAAGGTTTGTTAAAGGGGCTGAGATCAAAGATAACCCCTTGACAGACCTTCTGAAATCACATGTTAATCTAAGAAAGCTTCAGAACTCAGACACATTTCTCGAAGCTTCCTACTTCATTACTGCCTCAACTTTCTTTGGGCCTACCTGTACGTCCTGTCTAGATATTATATAACCCAAGAGCACCACTTGATCAAGCCAAAATTTACACTTACTGAACTTGACATACAATTGCTTATCTCTCATTATCTGTAAGAATATCCTCAAATGTTCATAATGTTCTTCTCTATTCTTCAGATATACCAAAATAACAATTATGAATACAATCACAAAATGATCTAAGTAAGGTTGGAATATCCTATTCATCAATGCCATAAAAGTTACCTGAGTATTTTTCAATCCAAAAGACAAAACTAAAAAATCAAAGTGCCTATATCTAGTCATGAATGCACCCTTTAGTATATCAGCTTCTGTTATCTTTAACTGATAGTAACCTAATCTCAAATCCAATTTAGTAAACACCTAAGCTTCCTGTAACTGATCAAGTAAATCATCTATCATCTGTAAAGGATACTGTTCTTCACTATCACTCAATTCAACCACCTATAATCAATACGCAATCTCAAAGTCCCATCCTTCTTCTTCACAAACAAAATTGGAGCTCCCCAAGGTGACATACTAGGTTTGATAAAACCCTTTTCCAACAATTCTTGCAACTAGGTCTTAAGTTCATTAAGTTCCACAGGTGTCATCCTATATGGAGGAATAGATATAAGAGCAGTACCTGGAACTAAATCAATAGTGAACTTTATCTCCCTATCTAGAAGTAACCCTGTAGTTCAGTAAGGAACAAATCCAGAAAATCCCAACAACAAGAATATTCTGAATTGTCTATTCATTCTAGGTATCGGTCCCATAGGCTAAGTAAGCCTCACACCTACTTCGAATCAACCTGAGAGCACTCATTGAGGAAATCAATCTAACTGGCACTGCTTGACTAACACCGTGAAATATTACTCATGACTGATTAGGAGATTCAACAATCGCCTCCTTAATGTAGCATTTCAGCATAGCCTTATGTGCAATAAGCCAGTCCATACCTAAAATAAGTTCTATCTCTTTCAATTGTAATACTATTAGATTGGCTTTCAACTCTGCCTGATCAACCCAAACAATACACCCTTTACTCACTTCCCTAATCATTGTAGTAGGTGTACTCACTTTTAATCCACATTTCAACATCTCCCTCTCATAATACAGTTTAGATGTCAAATGTGGTGTGATAAATGAATATGCATTCTGGATATAACAATGCAAATGCCTCAAATTGAAAGATATGTAACACACATGCAACAACATCTAGGGAGTTCTGTGCCTCTTGTCTAGTGATAGAAAAGTTTATGGTCCGAGACTGTGGCTAATTACTCTGTACCTCAGTCCTGACACTAAAACCTGCTGAACTTATTCTACCTCTACCTCTGCCTCTATCTCCTGCTCCATTAGCTCTACTTTACTAGATAGTCATCTCAATCATTGATCCCCCTCTCACTCTAGCCTATGGTCCTAAAGTTGCGAGACAGTCTCTAATTTGATGCTCAAATGAGCCACAACGAAAACAAGCGCTCGATATCTTCCAACACTCCCTACCATGTTTCTTTCCGCATTGTTCACAACTAGGAATTTGTTATGTTTGTCCTCCTGATACTTGTCCTTTACCACTGCTAGCCCGTACAAAACCGTATGACTGTCTTGATCTAGTATATGATCAAAATGATCTATTCTGGCGTTTACTGAATCTCCTACCAGAATCAACTTAATACTCACCATGTCTCTTTATTCTCAACTCCTACCTATACTCTCCTTGTCCATCTTTCAATAACAGTTTAATTCAAATTGAGGTAGCATGTAGTTCAATAAAACTACTCAGATTGGTAATAGCCAATCTCATCCTGATCTTCATAGTCAGTCCATCCTCAAACCACCTACACTTAACTTCGTTAGTAGGAATTAAAGCATTAGCATACCCCACTAACTCATTAAACCACACCTCATACTCAACTGCAATAAGACTTCCCTTCTTTATATCTAGAAATTCCTTCATCTTCTTATCCAGATAGATCTTTGGCATATAGTTCTCCTTAAAAACCCTCAGTAAGTCTTCCCATGTCAGTCTACAATGTCAAGCAGAACTGTCAGGAATAGTCTTCCACCACTGATAACTCAAACCTTGCAGTAGCAAGACTGCATAGTCAAACCTCTCATCAAACTCGTAGTCCATCTAATTAAATACCTGCTTCGTTCTTTCCAACCAACATTTTTCCCCCTAGGGTCTATACTTCTATAGAAGTCTACAACCCCTGCTTCCTAAGTTTATCATATCTCCTCTCTCTCCTCTCAAGAATTCTCGGAGACATTTGTTCAATTTGAGGTACTGGAGACTCATATTGGCTACTATGGATTTAAGTTCAGCTGACTCTGTAACTTGATCTCCTATAGCGGATAACCTCCAATAACCAATAAAGGTGATCACTATATGAGTCTCTCTCTATGCCAGGTGTATATGCTTATATATTCCCTATGGATGCCAAACCATGATCTGATACAAAAAATTGTAGCACATTACTACCATAAAGCATATGCTCAAACAACCGAAGGACATTCAAGAACATACTCTGTGAAAAGGGCATGTTAGAGCAGTCACATCAACTTATTATGGCATTATGTAGAACATAAGTTTTTACAAGATCAACTTTGCCTATTTCATTAACAAACATAACTCACAATGTGGCATTACATTTCATAATTGATATATTTACAATACCAAAAACATCTAAGAGTTTACTGTTCTTTTACTAAATATTCTACATTAGATGAGAAAATATATATACACAATCTATTAGACTCCTCAAATATCAGCTGACTAAACATTTGAGCCATTATTGTTTCCAAAAGTGATAGAACTAGACTTCGACTAGTTTGCCTTAGAAGTTAGGTCTTCCTCATACCTGAAAGTCAACGTTGCAATTTTGATAAGTTTGCGAACTTAGTGAGTGAAGCATTATCGATGTGCTCATTCATATCAGAACACAAATATCACAAGTATAAATTGAATTCTCAATATACCTCATATCTCATCAATAAATCATGAATTTCAAACATTTCATATACAAATTTCAGAATAATCCAATTATTTGTTTCAATCATTCATATCATCAATATGTACATAAACATTGCATATCTCTATATTAACACAATTCAGTAATTCTTTGTAATGATTCACACAATACATATAAAGTTGTATATGTAAATGTACATGTGACTCCTTTTTTGTGACCAAGCTCCTATTTACTGTCCCATAGCTATTGTAGATACCAGGATCATTTCATATTTTGTCTCGTACCCATTACGGATACTGGGCTCATTAATAACTAAGTTTATGGCTCTTTGTACATTTTCTGAGCTTTGAGCTCTTTTTTATACTAGTCACTCCAATCACAACTCCTTTATCTGATCATGTATAATAATGTGATGAAATGCATCAATTAACGTAATATATTATCAACACTTTCATTTAATGTGCACAATCATTTATCATATTCAACAGATCTGAGTCCGGCATTCAACATTTAGTTGAGTACATATTTTCTATATTCACATATAACAACATAATCCCGAATATCGAACTCCTCATACCATCAATGTCTGGAATTATCACAACCATATCAGTAATAGTTCAGTATCTAAAAATTAATAAAAAATAATTCATTCATAGCGAGAAAACAAATAGGTTAACTCACAATACGCTTCAGACAAGCTATTGCCTTGATGACCCAACAATGTCTGGATGTTGATGCTCAACTTGTGCTTCTTTAATCATGCAATACACATATATTGTTCACTCATTAGTAAGTTTTCATTCATATAAATATTCATTCATGCATATATATTTATGTGTTATGTTCAATGCATGCTTAATTGACTTTCCTGGGTATGTATCCTTATCCACAAATCTTAACCATTCATACATCATAGCTTGGATACAACTAGTTTGCAATCAAGTTTATACCCTTAAGTTAGCTTGATTTAATTCAAATTCATCAACCACACTTTACACTTATCCTTGAACGTTTTTATGAACAAAAGCCTATTATAATACACATAAAATTGTTACTTTAAATCTGGAATTCCAATAGGCTAAATCTATACATTCACCAAACTTTTTGCAACAATATATACTCATACATTTACCTAATTCTCATACATAATTACCCTATATTATTCAATGGTCATTCATCCATACCTTATACACATTTCTCATGTCCTTTATGATCATGTTTGCATTAAAAGAACTTATTTATTCCTTTAACAGATCAGAATTTCTAGATTTGAACTCAACACATCAAAACAATCCATTCTTCAGATGATGACATCAATTAACTACATAAACTTTTCAAACTCTTCACCAATTAATCAAGTAACAATCTAGGCTCATTTTAATCCTTAATCAAGTTTAAATACACCAAAGTAAAGTGATTTATCCTTAGTTAATTCAAAAATCACACAAAATAGAATTTTCTTCACTTCAAGGCATTTCCCACGATTGTGTATACAATTCCCATGACATGGGATGAGTGAACTGATAGTTAATCATCCATTTCCTTCAATTTGTTTCCATAGTTTAACATCTTTATACCAAATTCAAAACATCTACTTAATAGTCCATCAATTATACCTCAATTAGACCTTAATTATGCTTCAATTCCTCATCAATTTCATCTCTAATTCTAACTCAAAACTATTCAATTGGTAGCTCAAAAAACTATTGTCTTTCATGTATCAAAACAATATAAACTATCATTCATTATCATGTATATACTCTTAGTTCTTTCCTAATTCAAGAACACTACACTTACAACTTTCTTTAGCATCAATTCATCTTCATTATACTTCAAATCCCAATCTAATACATCCATTTGATAACTTATAACCCATGGTTTTATACATCAAGAACAAAGCATAAAAATATCTAAGTTCATCCATCATATTCCAACATATCTCATCACCAACATCATATACAATCCATCATAATTCAATCATCATAATCTTTCTATTAAACATGCCATAAAGATCAGATTTCTACTTAGTTGTTAAACTTAAATTCCACCTCAATACATCAAGTTAACCTAGCCCTCCAAGATTATAGGATCATCACAAATTAAAGGTAAAAATAAGTTGGTTTTGAGCAAGGATAAAGGAAATCAATCAGCTGGTTCTTTCTCTATCTCGTGAAAGGTAAAAGTATGGATTTGGTGTGGAAATTTAGCTAGGCTTAAACCAAAACAAAAAGATGAAAAATAAGAGCAATTTCAATGGAGATACAAGAAGAAGATGATGAATGTTCCAGCAAAATCTTTTGTCACATTGGCTTAATTCAACTAGGTGCAAGGTGTCTTCATCTTTCAATGACATATATCATTAGGCATGTATGCCATTTTCCCACTAAATAAGCTGCTACATGTCACCTAAATACTAGTCCATTTGTTCTTGATCTATTTGTCAGTTAATTACCCATACCAAATGTCACTCATTTATCTATGCCATTTATTACTTATTTCATAGGCTTAGTCATCCTAATTTTCCATGTGTCAATTTATCTTGTGACTTGGCATTTTTCCTAGTCCAAATGTACATATTAATTCATCAATCTCCCACTTATAACAATTAATTCCAAATTACTAATTGTAATCCATAAAACCAAAACTCAAGATATAAAAATACATAATTCACATCATGATCATTTTAAACCTCTCATACCCCAGAACGTGTCTAAGGTTCTGACCCTTAGTATGTTTTGGAAACCGGCTATTACAAACTTATATAGAATTGCATTAGGCTTATCGTTCTTTGATTTTCTAATAGCCCAATTCAAAGACTGTTCCCATATATATGTATAGCTGCTACCAGGGATCATGTGCAAGATCTTGTTCCAGATTGCTTTCAAGAATCTGTAAAGAAACAAGAGGTGGTTCCTCCATTTTTATTTTACATAGAATACAAGTAGTATCCACAGTGTCATGCCATTGGATTTTAGTCCTAAATATGTTTTTAATCACAAGCTAAGAGATAAAAGAGGCTTTCAGGTGAATGGATTGTGCTATAAAAGTGAATACCAAGGTACCTCAATTAAACCTTTTGCTAGTATCTGGTGATATAATTTGTTGGAGAATTTGCCACTCATATCAAAAATTCAAATGATTGAATCACCAATCTACTCTTTAACTAGTTATGGGAGTAATAGAGCCAAATTATCAAAACCTCTAAAATTTCCTCTTCATTAGCCATTATAGACTAAAGATGAAACTTTAAGATTAAGAGGAATTTTGTTTCACAAGTGATGTACCTGATATTGGGGATAATGGGGCTCAATTCTAACCAGTTATCATTGATCTTGTGTTTAATACAAGGATAAACCAAGTTACTGAGCTTTATCATTTGGGTAAGAATCAAAAGGAACTCCCTAGTATAAGAAGCTTGCCAAATTTTTGCATTTTTTAGGTGACACTCATATTTCCACTTGACCTAGGGTGCATTGTGATCAGTGTTTAACCACCAAAGCCTTTTACATATTAAGACTTTTTGTATGGTAGAAATAGAAATGATCCTTAGTCCTCCAAATACCTTTAGTATAGTAACTTCGCTCTATTTTATCTTGCATTTTTAGCATAATTATTTCTACCTAACCATAGGAAAGGTTTCAAGATTCTATTAACCTCCTTAAGGACTTTCTTAGGCGATGCTATGTGAGTAGTCCAGGATAGATGTAAGCTTCTTAATGCAGATACAATAAATGTTAACCTAGCAATATAAGAAAGAAACATGCTTTGTCAAACATTCACTCTTGACTTTATTCTTTCTATAAGGGGTAAACAATCCTGAACCTTTGGTTTAGTATAAGAGATCTGGAAGGGAATAATGAACATTTAGCTCAATTATAACCTGAACTTCCATAATATTTCTCACATTAGCTAAGAGATACAAATAACTCTTCTGAAGGTTATATTGTAAACTTGACCAATCAGTGAATAATTTCAAATAATGCATCATCATGTAAGTGGAATGAGGATCAGTTCCATAAAGGATCAATAGATCATCATCGTATATAGGTGTGTAAGATTGAGAACATTACATTTGTAATGGAATTGGAAACTCCTGTTACAAGAGATCAGCTTATTTGTCAATCGAAAAAATCCTTCCATCACAAGAGTAAATAAATAAAGAGACAATGAATATCCTTGGCAAATACCTTTAGCAATCTTAAACAGTTTAGTAGGAACCCCATTCATAAGAATAATCAGAGAGGGAGATTGGATATATGACATGATCTAAACAATAAATATAAATGGCAATTGCAAAGCCTCAAAACAAACTCGGATGAATCTCTAGCTTATAATGTCAAAAGCCTTGAAAAAATCAACTTTGATTAACCAATTTTTTAGATTCATTCCTAAATTGTAATCCTTTAATAGTTCTTGTAGAATAAATATATTATCTGCAATATTTTGATCAGGAATGAAAGCCCCTGGAGCATAATTGATGATGCTAGAAATAACCAACTTGAGTCTCTTAGCAAAGAGTTTAGAAATGACTTTATAGATTATGTTATAGCAAGAAATTGGTATAAAGTCATTCATACTCTGAGGGTTGCATTTTATGGGTATCAAGCATATGTAAGTATCGCTCATTTCTTCGAGCATTTTTTTAGGAAGCAAAGAATTCCAGCACAAGTTCTGATAATAGCTTACTCATAAAGTCCCTTTTTTTTTTTTGGAAGAATAGAGCAATGAACCCATCCTATCCAGGAGATTCTGAAGAGTTAATGTTGAATAAAACTCTTGTAACATCTTGCATAGAGATTGGTGACACCATAATTTCCTTGATACCCTAATCTTTGAAACATTCAAACAACCTTAAAACATAAAGACTGGGCACAATGGAAGTATCCTCTCCCATCAGCTTAAGGAAGTGATTTCTGGCAAACTCCTATAAGTGTATCTACTTCGTATACTCTTGTCCCCCATTGTCTAGGACCATAAAAAATTTTCAATATTCCTTCAGGCTAGTGAGGATGAGTGAAAGAACTTAGTATTCAAGTCACCATCTTTTAGCTAGTTCAATCTAAATTTTTACTTAATAAAGTTTTGGAGTTTGATAGCTTCTAGATATTCCTAGAGATAGACCACATTGGCAGATCTTAGAGCAGCATTATAAGGGCATCATAACAATCTATTTAAGCTTATATAAGCTTCTCGTTAAAAGTATAGACGTTCTGATTTCGGTTAGACATATAACATTTCAAGGTTGCTTTCACTCTCTTCAATTTCTGCATCAATTGGATTGATTTAAAGCCATCAAATTCAATATTCTAACATTTTCCAACCAGATTAGAAAAACCATCCATCTGTGTTAATCTATTGAAAAACCAAAAAGGAGCTACCACTTTACTACACTCCACAAGTCTTTGAATCAATAAATATGAATGAGCAAATATAAAGTTTTCACCAAAATGAATAAAAGAGTTTGAGATTTGTATCAGCCATAAAGAATTGACCAAAGAATGATCCAGCTTCTTTATAATGAGCAAGTTTTTGTACTAATTATTAGACCAATTAAGCCCTCTTCCAGTAGACTTAAGATCCACAAAGTCCATTCGTGTTAGAAAATTATATAGTTCTTTGGTTAGTCCAAGATTGAACATCTACCACCCTTTATTTCATCTGAATTAAGAGAACAATTATAATCCCCCATCAGAAGCCAAGGATTAGAAATTTTGTGTTAAACAATTTCCAAATCCAACAGAGCTCATTCCTTTGAAAGCCAAATTTTGAAGTCTAAACTAGGGACAATTCGAAAACGGGTGTCATACCTCGGAGTTGGCATTAAAGATGTACAAACTGATAAGTATTTTCTATAGCCTGAACTCCAATCATAACCTTGTTGAATAAAAAGATAATTCTTCCATTATAGTTCAAATTATGGTTGAATATGAGCTCCCAATTTGCATCCAAAAAATTAGAACCATTGAGGGGTAAAGGGTCTTTCATTTTAGTTTCAAGAAGACTAATTAGGTAAGGCTTCTTATCCCTTACCATCTCCTTCACCAATGCTTCTTTATGAAGGTCATTTAATCCCCTAATGTTCTATACTAGGACTGCCATAAATGGGGGAAGCCGCCTGGTATTTGGGATTTTGTTTTCTCTTCCTTGCAAATTTTCTTTTACCATTTTTAGACTGCACACAAAATCTCCAAGTATTTTAGGGATATTAGCTTAAACTTTTGAAAAAACCTCATTCCACTCTTGCCAATTCTATACCTCCAGACCATAAGAAGGCTTATACCATATTATTAGAAGAATTAATATTCATTTTAGTGCCATCAATTGATTTTCCCAAATGAGTGCTTACTACTAAAGGAGGCTTTACATTCTGAGAATTATTTTCCCCAATACCTAGACATACTATATAGTCATCTATTGAAGTTTCAATTTTGGCTGTTCTACTGTCTCAATTCGATCTTGAGAGGCATTAATTGCTACATTCTCAATTATCCCAACCTTGTTTAATGAAGTCTTCAGTTTATTACAATCCATCTTAAGGCCTCCATCAACTGGGAAGTATTTTCATCATTCCTCAAGATATCTAATTCCTCACCATTGGCCACTATCTAGTCTATTTGTTATACTGAACTAGTGGGTTGATAGCACCACCAGTGTGAATATTGGCCTCTCTATTTAATTTAATTTAGATTCCTCAACACACTCTTGCTTCATACGAGAACTGGAATTTGCAGAATTTATGAGTTCATAATGCCACCCCGATTTAAATACTCTAGTTGTAGGAATCCATTTCTTAGCAGTATTGGTAAGCTTCCGTGGATAATTGAAGTTCTAATTTGAAATTGATTCCTTATTTTGTCTCATCCACTAAAACAATGTCATCGACAAACATCATACACCAAAGCACGTCCCCTTGGATATTCTTAGTAAGCTCATCCATCACTACTGCAAACAAAAAGAGGCTCAATATGGAGTATTGGTGTCATCTAATATGAGAAAAAAATGTTTCGTACCTCTTCCTATTGTCTTTAACCTTTACACCTCCATACATATCCCTAATAGCCTGTATTTAGGTTATAGGAACTCCCTTAACTTCCAAATACTTCCACGTGATTTCCCTAAGTACCCTATTATACGCCTTCTCTAAATTAATAAAAACCATGTATAGGTTATGTTGGATCATTTATGGCCTAAGAATGAATAATGCACAGCGGCATGGACTATAGGACTTCGGGTCTTATACCTTGGTTAACCAAAATTTCTTAACAAGAAGTGTACATAATTACCTCTTGAAGTGCATGGATTGGGATTCTCTTTAGATATCTTGACACTGCAGCTCGCGAACGTCCTCTACTGGTATCCACACGAGGATTAATGATTTGGGTAGTGGCTAATGAGTGCTAGCACGTTCTAAAACACTTTTGAACATCTTGTTTAGGGCTAGGTGGCTAGGGCTTTTCATGTCTCTTCTAATGAGACATAAGCCCTCTATTTATAGAGAAGCCCTTATCCCTATTCCTAGTGGGAATAGGACAATATTATTTTAATAGGAATAGGAATATCCTAATCCTAAACCTATTAGGAATAAGAATATCATAATCCTAAACTCATTAGGATTGTTGAAGCCCAATAAGTTTTGGCCTATATTATATCTCATATAATAAAAACCCGACAACTTAATTCAATCTAACCCAATAAATATATCCAAATATATTTATTCAGTGCCTAATAAATTAGGCCCAAGAGAATAAGCTCAAATCACATCACTCTTTGTGTGCGACCCTATAGGCTCATTTAATGTTGGCAATGGGCTTGATCACACTTCAAGGGCCATAAGTCATAAGTGGCCTTTAGCAAGACATTATAACTACCCAAATCAAATGAGGATCGATAATCCGATTTAACCTGTAACCATGGTTACAAACTCAATCCCTTTGTAATATGATATCAAGATCAATTGTAAGGCATAGTACATGTCAACCTTTTATTAATCATAGTTTCTTGATTCATAAGTTGACTGACTATAACAAATGACATTGATGACTCCTCATCAATTTATTTGAGCACAACTATGTATTTCTCCAGTCAAACTTGTTAAGAAGCACAAATGATATCTCTCTCATTTAAGAGAGGTACAAATCCCATCTACATCATTTACATCCCTCCGCATGATTCATTTAATGTCCAACATAAGGCTACTTATTATCCGGTTAAAGATAACTTAGTCTAATGTCAAAACATTGAATTCATCATGTAGGGAACCATGATAATTTCAGGTCAAAGGACTAAAGTCAAACCATATTGAGAATCACTAATGACATGAAACCATGTAGTGTTCTCTTTGTGGATTGGTCCAATATATGTTCTCTAACATATATCTATATATCTGATTTGATAACTTATATCCATTATCAGTAAAATGTGATCATTAATCAAAACACATACTAGTCTTAATTCATTATTGTTCCACTAATAATGATTGACTAGGGACAATTTAGAATAGTATTATAATGCTTAAGGTTTTACTATCAAGTCAATACTTGATGACATAAGCCTAATACTATTCATGGAATGTAAATCATATTACATAAACAATATACATGCATATATAAAAGAATATCTCATAATATATAAATAATAAGTCAGAATGTCAGTATAAAAGTCACATATGACCATTGGCCTAGGGCACACTACTAGCAGGTTACGCTATCTTTCTCTGTAATATTCCATTAATCTTTTAAGGAGATATAATGCTTCTGTTTTGGACCTTGCTGGCATGAAGTCAAATTGGTTTTGTAGGATAGGAGCATCCTGTCACACTCTGTTCTTAATATCATCTCTCATAACATTATGGTGTGACTAGTTAGTTTGATGTCTCTATAGTTATTACAACTTTAGACATCTTCTTTTTTCTTGTATAGGGAAATTAGCATACTGAATCTCCATTCATCCAACATTTTGGCAGACTTAAGGATCACAATAAAAAAAAACTTGGCTATCCAAATGAGACCCTCTTTGTTTAAACTCTTTCACATCTCTATGGGTATCTCATCAAGCCTTATTACCCTTTCACCCTTTATCTCCTCAAAGCTCTTTTATTTTCTTCCCTTGTAATCTGTCAGCAATAAGTACAGTTAGGATACCTCTTAGACGCGCTAAAATAACTTAAAGAGATGTTATCCCCTATGCCTTCATTAAAAAGGCTATAGCCACGAGCACTCACTCTACTTGTAATCTACTTTTCTATTTATAGAGTCAAATTTGAACGTTTTGAAAACATCAAGTCTTATTTTAAATAACAACAACAATAACATCTCAGTACAAATCTTGTTGACATGCAAGGCCTGGGGAGCTTCAGTAGTATTCAATCTTATTCTTAACTAATAGAGGGGCCAAGTCTTATTTTAAATATGCTAAAATATTAAGGTCAAACTTGTATTTTGATAAGAACATTATGGTCAAATTTACCATTTAACCATAAAGAAAATGAAAATAAAAATATTGTAGTTATTTTTTTTTAATGCATTAGGTGCACTTTGTAATGTATATAATAACACGTTAATCTTATTTTCTTAATTAAATAAATTACTTAGTCAGACGATTCAAAATAAAGTGATAGATTCGTGTCAATTAATTATTATGACCTTTTATTAAAAACTTAAACTTTTAAGATTTGAAAATAGTTATAAGTGAGACATTTTGTTACATTTTTTCATTAAGGTAAAAGCAATAATTGCTACATTTGAGCATATTGGATAAATTGTTGGGTATACTGATTCGCAAACTATGTATTTGTACTAAGTTATTTGAGGAATTAACAAATTTAAATCAAATGGCGAATTCAATTTAACTGATATTAGTAAGCCTAATATGTCTTCATTCTTCTTTCAAATTAATAAAATGAGAAACAATTTGATAACCGCAACTTAAACCTGTAACCTTACCTAATCCTGAAACCTATACGAGGGGGCAGTCTGTTAGTTGGACCACCAAACACACAAATATTTGTTGCGAATTTTTTTGAAGTTATTTTGTCTGCCTATGCCCAATAAATTTAGTATATTCATTTTACAACTTATTGTTTTCCACTTCAACGGGGCGAATTTGTTATGTTATAATTTGACGGGGAATAGTTGTGTTGTGTAATATTTCACTATCCACAGCAATATAATTAATAAGTTTTTGTTAGCTTACTTGAATTTGACTAAAATTGCTGAGTCGATTGTAGGGAGAATTTAATTTATGATGAAACTGGACGTTAGCATATGAAATGGCACATGGAATTTCGATTAAAAAATTCAGTTTTACAATGATTCATACAATCAGGAGAAAGTAAGGTCGCTAGTCAAGTCTCAACTCTCAAGGTTTTTATTTTTACTAAAGAACAACGGTCTTCAGATTCTAAGCCTAAGCCTAGTTAGAAAGCGCGATTGGGCCCGCATCGGAATTGCTGTGGATGATTTTTGGGTACACTTCAAATTGGGGAGCCCTTTAACAGTTTAGGTCTAACTCAGTTAACCATTCTATCCTTGCGGAAAAGGTAAAAGATTGGAATTGAATAGTAAGTTACACCTTCCTAATTTCAGTCTACCAGATGAGAATTTATGTCCATACCGTACCATCTTCTTGAAAAGAATGCTAGCAGGAAGCTCTGCCTTAGAGTATTCTAATTAAAAGGATAAGGTGTTGTCCCTAATCATCCAGAACATATGCAATCTTTATATATAAGAAAGGGAACAATCAATAGCGCCTACCAAGTGTTTAAAATAATTTTTTAAAAAATTAAAAATATAGAATAATTTTTTTAATTAAATCAAGACTTAAGTTTACTCATATGCTCAGCTTTGCTAAGTAAGATAATATTGTTTTGTTTAGAATAATCGAATCTCAGATTTATCTGGGCTTAGGCTTGGACTTAGCTTATTGACTAATCTATAAAAAAGAATTAAATTTAAACTCACGGGTAAAAAACTGTCAGCCCTAATTCTTCGACTGCTATTGCAGCAAGTATATTTGAAAACAAAAATGTTCAAGATTGGATCAATATATGCTGCAATTCTTATGAATTTCAGGTCGTATTCACTTGGCTCACCGAAGAAAGGTCCCTATGAGAAGTATCAAGGAACATG
>JAOSBO010211215.1:0-14245 GCA_027563915.1 Erythroxylum rotundifolium | reverse complement strand
CCCATAAAATGAGGGCAACAGGTTGTTTTTAGGACCGAAGGTGTGGGGCAAGCATCGTAACAGGATATATTACCCACCAAAGATGCACCAATGGGTTGTTTTCCCACAGAAGGTGGCTAACGACCATATCGACGAGCTATTTTGCCCACCAAAGGTGCTCCAACGTGTTGTTTTTCCTATCGAAGATGCCTAGTGACCGTATTGAAGGGCTATTTTGCTCACCGAAGGTGCACCAACATGTTGTTTTACCCACCAGAGGTGCCCTATGGGTTGTTTTTCCCACCGAAGGTGCCTAGCGACTGTCACAACGACTTGTTTTTCCCTCCAAAGGTGCCCCAACGTGTTGTTTGGCCCACAAAAGGTGCCCATCGGGCTGTTTTTCCCATCGAAGATGCCTAGCGATCATGCCAAAAGGTTGTTTTCCCACCGTAAGTGCACCGATGTGCTATTTACCCACTAAAGGTGCCCAATGGCCCGTTTTTCCCACCAAAGATTCCTAGCAACCATGCCAACGGGCTGTTTTTCCCACCGAAGGTGCACTAACGTGTTGTTTTGCCCAACAAAGGTGCCCAAAGGGCTGTTTTTCCCATTAAAGAGCCTAGCGGCCGTGGTGAAGGGCTGTTTCCCCCACTATGGGGCACCAACGTGCTATTTTGCCCACCAAAGTTGTCCAATGGGTTGTTTTTCCGACCAAATGTGCCTAGCGACCGTGTGGAAGGCTGTTTTACTCACTGAAAGTGCACCAACGTGCTGTTCTGCCCATCAAAGGTGCCCAACGGGCTATTTTTGCCACCGAAAGAGCCTAGTGACCTTGACAACGGGCTATTTTGCCCATCAAAGGTGCACCAACGTGTTGTTTTGCCCACCAAAGGTTCTCAACGGGCTGTTTTTCCCACTAAAAGTGCCTACCGACCTTGGCAACAGGTTCTATTGCCCACCAAAGGTGCACCAACGAGTTGTTCTTGCACTGAAGGTGCCCAACGATGATCCTGACGGGTTATTTTCTCGTTGAAGGTGCACCAATGTGTTGTTTTTCCCATCGAAGGTGCATAGTGACTGTGCTGAAGGGATGTTTTGCTTACCAAAGTTGAGCCAACGTGTTGTTTTGCCCACCAAAGGTGCCCAACGGATTGGTTTTTCCACCGAAGATGCCTAGCGACAACAAAAATGTGCTATTTTGCCCACCTAAGGTGCCCCAACGAGCTGTTTTCCTATCGAAGATGCCTAATGACCATGCCGATGAGCTATTTTACCCACCAAAGGTGCACCAACGTGTTATTTTTTTCGCAAAAGCTACCCAGCGACCATACTGAAGGGTTGTTTTGCTCAAAGAAGGTGCACCAATGTGCTCTTTTTCCCATTAAAGGTGCCCTATGGGCTGGTTTTCCTAGCGACCACGTCAACCGGCTGTTTTACCCACCGAAGGTGTGCCAATGTGTTGTTTTGCCTACAAAAAGAGGCCTATGGGCTCTTTTTTTGACTGTAGGTGTGTAGCAAGGATCGTAATGGGCTCTTTTACCCACCAAAGGTGCCCAACGGGCTGTTTTTCCCACTGAAGCTTTCTAGCGACCATGCCGACGGACTATTTTGCCCATCGAAGATGCCTAGCGACCGTATTGAAGGGCTGTTTTACCCACCGAAGGTTCACCAACGTGTTATTTTGCTCACCAAAGGCTCCCTATGGGCTATTTCTTCCACCAAAGGTGCTCCAACGTGTTGTTTTACCCACCAAAGGTGGCCAACGGGCTGTTTTTCCCATCGAACGTGCCCAACAACCATGCTAAAAGGTTGTTTCCCCCACCAAAAGTACACCAATGTGCTGTTTTGCCCACCAAAGCTGCACAACTGACTGTTTTTCCCACTGAAGGTGCCTAACGACCATCCAAATGGGCTTCTTTGCCTACCAAAGGTGCACCAACGGGCTGTTTTCCAAGCAAAAGTGCCTAACGACCATGCCAACGGGCTATTTTGCCCACCAAAAGTGCAGCAACATACTATTTTTTCCACCGAAGGTTCCTATCGACCGTACCAAAGGGTTGTTTTCTCTTTGATGGTGTACCAACGTGTTGTTTTTCCCACCAAATGTGCTCAATGGGTTGTTTTTTTGGCCGAAGGTGCCTAATGACTGTGGCAACATGTTGTTTTGCCCACTAAAGGTGCACCAACATGTTGTTTTGCCCACCAAAGTTACCCAATAAAGGTTCGCCAACATGTTGTTTTTCCCACCAAAGATACCCAACAAAGGTACCCAATTGGTTGTTTTTCCCACCGAACGTGCCTAGAAACTATGCAAATAGGCTATTTTCCCACTAAAGGTGTTGAACGGGCTATTTTCCCCATCGAAGGTGCCTAGTAACTGTGCCAACGGGCTATTATGCCCACCAAAGGTTCACCAACGTGCTATTTTCCCTACCAAAGGTGCCCAACTAGCTATTTTTCCCATCCAAGCTGCCTAGCGACCTTGCCAACGGACTGTTTTGCCCACCGAAGGTGCACCAATGTGTTGTTTTGCCCACCTAAGCCGCCCAACAGGCTGTTTTCCCACCGAAGGTGCCTAGTGAGCATGCTAACGGGTTGTTTTGCCTGCCAAAGGTGCAATAATGGGTTGTTTTCCCACAAAAGGTACTTAACGACCTTGCCAAGTGGCTATTTTACTGACAAAAGGCACACCAACGTGTTGTTTTCCCCACTAAAGGAGCCTAGCAACCGTACCGAAGGGTTGTTTTGCCCACCAAAGGTATACCAATGTGTTGTTTTGCCCACCAAAGTTGCCCAACAGGCTTTTATTCCCACCGAAGGTGTTTGGCGATTGTGCTGAACTGCTGTTTTGCCCACTAAAGGTGCATCAACGTGCTGTTTTGCCCACAAAAGGTGCCTATCGGGTTGTTTTCCCACTAAAGGTGCCCAACCTCTATGGCAATGGATTGTTTTGCAAATCAAAGGTACACCGACGGGTTATTTTCCAACTGAAGGTGCCTAGCGACCGTGCCAACGGGCTATTTGGCCAACCGAAGGAGCACCAACGTGCTATTTTGTCTACCAAAAGTGCCTAACAGGTTGGTTTTACCACCGAAGTTGCCTAACGACTGTGCTAACGAGCTATTTTTACCATAAAAAACAAGTTGTTTTCGCACCAAAGTGTGTAACGATCATTCCGACTAGATATTTTTCCCATCGAGGTGAACCAACATGTTGTTTTTCCTAACGAAGGTGCATAGTGACCTTGTCAAAGGTCCATTTTGCCCACCGAAGGTGCAACAACGTGTTGTTTTGCCCACCAAAGGTACCCAACGGGCTCTTTTTCCCACTGAAGTTGCCTGGCGACCATGGCAACGAGCAATTTTGCCCGCCAAAGGTGCACCAACAAGTTGTTTTCTTGCCGAAGGTGCCTAACGACCATGTCGACAGGCTATTTTGCACATTGAAGGTGCACCAACGTGCTATTTTTCCTAACAAAAGTGGTTCAGGATTGTACCGAAGGGCTATTTTTCTCACCAAAGGTGCACGATCGTGTCGTTTTGCCTACGAAAGGTGCCCTACGGGTTGTTTTCCCACCAAATGTGTGTAGCGACCATGCCGAAGGGCTGTTTTGCCCACCGAAGGTGCACCAACATGCTGTTTGTCCCACCAAAGGTGCCCAACTGGCTATTTTTTCCACTACAGGTGCTGAGCGACCGTGGCAACGGGCTGTAATGCCCACCAATGGAGGCCCAACGTGTTGTTTTCCCACCGAAGGTGCCTAACGACCATGCCGACGGGCTATTTTGTCCATTGAAGGTGCCTAGGGATCGCGTCAATAGGTTGTTTTGCTCATCAAAGGTGCACTAATGTGCTATTTTGCCCATCAAAGGTGCTCAATGGGCTGTTTTTCTGACTAAAGGTGCCTACTGAGCATACCAAAGCATTGTTTTTCTCACCGAAGGTGCACCAACGTGCTATTTTGTCGACCAAATGTGTGCTACTGGTTGTTTTTCCCACCGAAGGTGCCTAGCAACCGTGCTATGAGCCTTTTTCCCACTAGAGGTGCACCAACGTGTTGTTTTCCCCAGCAAAGGTGCCCAACGGGCTGTTTTCCCTACCGAAGGTGCCAGCGGGCTATTTTGCCCACTAAAGGTGCAATAACGTGTTGTTTTCACTACCAAAGATGTGAAACGGACTGTTTTTCCTATCGAAGTCGCCTAGCAATCGTGCCAGCGGGCTATTTTGGTGTACAACCGTTCTATTTTGCACACCAGAGGTGATCAGCGGTCTGTTTTTCCCACCAAAAGCACCTAGCAAATGTACCAACGGGTTGTTTTGCCCACCAAAGATGCACCAACGGGCTGTTTTCCCATTGAAGGTGCCTAACGCCCATACCGATAGGCTATTTTGACCACCAAAGGTGCACCAATGTGTTGTTTTTCCTGCCGAAGGTGCCTAGTGAAAATGTGGAAGGGTTGTTTTCCTCACCAAAGGTGCACAAACGAGCTGTTTTACCTACCAAAGGTGCCTAGCGACGCTGACAACGGACTGTTTTGCCTACTAAAGGTGCACCAATGTGCTGTTTTGCCCACCAAAGATACGCAACGGGTTGTTTTCCCTAGCAAATGTGCCTAGCAAGCATGCCAACGGGCTATTTTTCCCACCAAAGGTACACCAACGTGCTATTTTGCCCACCAAAGGTGCCCAACAAGCTGCTTTTCCCATCGAAGACGTTTAGCAGCCGTGGCTACGAGCTATTTTGCCCACTAAAGGTGCACCAATGTGCTATTTTGTCGACCAAAGGTGCTCCAACAGGCTGTTTTCCCACCGAAAGTGCCTGACGACCCTGTTGACGAACTATTTTGCCCACCGAAGGTGCACCAACTTGTTGTTTCACCCTTCGAAGGTGCCTAGTGACCATGTGGAAAGGTTGTTTTCCTTATTAAAGGTGCACCATTATGTTGTTTTTCCCAGCAAAGGTGTCCAATGAGCTATTTTAGGCATCGGAGGAGCCTATTGAAGTTGCCAACTGGCTGTTTTGCCCACCGAAGGTGGACCAATGTGTTGTTTTGCCCACCAAAGGCGCCCAGCAAGCTGTTTTTCCCACTGAAGGTACCTATAGGTTGTGCCAATGAGCTGTTCTCCAATTGAAGGTGCCTGACAACCATGTCGATGGGTTATTTTTCCCATTGAAGGTGCACCAACATATTGTTTTTCCTAACGAAGGTGCCTAGCAACCGCACAGAAGGGCTGTTTTGCTCAACAAAGATGCCCAACGGGCTGTTTTCCCCACCAAAGGTGCCTAGCGACCATGCCAATGGGCTATTTTGCCCATTGAAGTTGCATCAATGTGCTGTTTTGCCTACCAAAGATGGCCAATAAGCTATTTTCCCAACGAAGGTGCCTAGCAACCTTGCCAATGGGCTGTTTTGCTGACCGAAGGTGCATCATTGTATTGTTCAGCCTACCTATTGCCTAGTAGGTTATTTTTCCAACCGAAGCTGCCTAGTTAGCATGCCAACGGGATGTTTTGCCCATAAAAGATGCACCAATAGGCTTTTTTCCCATAGAAGGTATCTAACGACCTTGCCAACGGGCTATTTTGCCCATGAAAGGTGCACAAGCGTGTTGTTTCTCCCACCGAAGGGTTATTTTGTCTAGCGACAGTTCCAAGGGGCTATTTTTCCCACAAAAGATGCACCAACGGGCTGTTATTGCCACCAAAGGTGCCTAATGACCGTGCCGAGGGTTGTTTTGTCGACCGAAGGTGCACCAACGTGCTATTTTGCACACCAAAGGTGCCCAACAGGCTATTTTTCCACTGATGATGCCTAATGACCATGGCAATAGGCTATTTTCCCAACCACAGGTGTACCAACGAGTTATTTTCCCCGCCAAAGGTGCCCAACGGGCTGTTTTTCTCACTAAAGGTGCACCAATGTGCCATTTTGCCTGCCAAAGGTGACCAGCTGTCTGTTTCTAATGCCAAATGTGCCTCACAAATGTACCAAAGGGTTGCTTTACCCACCAAAGGCACACCATTGGGCTGTTTTCCCAAGGAAGGTGCCTAATGACTATGCCGACGGGCTACTTTGCGCACCAAAGGTGGACCAATGTGTTGTTTTTCCCACCAAAGGTGCCTAGCGACCATGCCGAAGGGCTATTTTTCTTACCAAAGGTGCACCAACGATTTGTTTTGCCCACTAAAGGTGCCGAACGGGTTTTTTTTCCCACCAAAGGTGCCTAGTGACCATGGCAACAGGTTGTTTTGCCTTCTACAAGTGCACCAGCGTGCCCTTTTGCCAACCAAAGGTAACCAACGAACGTGCACCAACATGCTGTTTTGCCCACCAAAGGTACCCAATGGGTTTTTTTCCTTACCAAACGTGCCTAGCAACCGTGCCAATGGGCTATTTTTCACACCAAAGGTGCACCAACGTGCTATTTTTCCCATCAAAGGTGCCCAACGGGCTGTTTTTCCCATCGAAGGCACCTATCAACCATGGCAACAGGCTATTTTGCCCACTAAAGGTCCACCAACGTTTTGTTTTGCCCACCAAAGGTGCCCAATGGGATGATTTTCCTCCAAAAGTGCTTAGTGACCATGACAACTGGCTATTTGGCCTAGCAAAGGTGCTCGAACGGGTTGTTTTCCAATCGAAGGTGTCTAATAACCCTGTCGACGGGCTATTTTGCCCGCCGAAGGTGTACCAACTTTTTGTTTTTTCCACCGAAAGTGCCTAACAACCATGGGGAAGGGTTGTTTTGCTCACTAAAGGTGCACCAACATGTTGTTTTGCCCACCAAAGATGTCTAATGAGCTATTTTGCCCTTCGAAGGAGCTTAGCGACCTTGCCAACTGGCTATTTTGTCCATCGAAGGTGCACTAATATGCTATTTTACCCACGAAAGGTGCCTAGCGGGCTATTTTTCCTACTGAAGATGCCTACTGACTGTGCCAACAGGCTGTTCTCCCACCGAGGGTGCCTAATGACCATGCCGACGGGCTATTTTGCCCACTGAAGAGGCACCAACGTGTTGTTTTTCCCAACGAAGGAGCTTAGTGACCATACAGAAGGGTTGTTTCGCTCAACAAAGATGCCTAACGGGCTATTTTCCCGATCAAAGATGCCTAGCGACCATGCCAATAGGCTATTTTGTCTACGAAAGTTGAGCCAACGTTTTGTTTTGCCTACCGAAGATGCCCAACGAGCTATTTTTCCGACCGAAGGTGCCTAGCGACCTTGCCAATGGGCTGTTTTTCTCATCGAAGGTGCACAACCGTGCTCTTTTACCCACCAAAGGTGCCCTACAAGCTGTTTTACCCACTAAAGGTGCCTAGTGACAATGCCGAAGGGCTGTTTTGCTAACCGAAGGTGCACCAACGTGCTGTTTGTCCCACCAAAGGTGCCCAACGAGCTGTTTTACCCACTAAAGGTGCCCCATTGAGCTATTTTCCCAACGAAGGTGCCCAACGACCATGCTGACGGGCTATTTTACCCACTGAAGCTACACCAACATGTTTTTTTTTGACCGAAGGTGCCTAGCGACCATACCGAAGTGCTATTATGCTCACCA
The DNA here is from genome assembly GCA_027563915.1 of Erythroxylum rotundifolium. Lineage (NCBI taxonomy): Eukaryota > Viridiplantae > Streptophyta > Magnoliopsida > Malpighiales > Erythroxylaceae > Erythroxylum > Erythroxylum rotundifolium. The sequence goes on along the minus strand of JAOSBO010211215.1, from coordinate 6,706 downwards.
AAGGTGCACCAACGTGATGTTTCACCGATAAAAGGTGCCCTACGGGTTGTTCTTCCCATCGAAGGTGCCTAGCGACCATGTCAACAAGTTGTTTTGCCCGTCGAAGGTGCACCAATATGTTTTTATGCCTACCAAAGGTACCTAACGGGATGTTTTTCCCACTGAAGATGCGTAGAAACCATGCCAACGAGCTGTTTTTCACACCGAAGGTGCACCAACGTGATGTTTTGCCCACAAAAGGTGTCTAATGGGATGTTTTTCCCATCGAAGGTGCCTAGCGACTGTGTTGAAAGCCTATTTTGCGTACTAAAGGTGCACCAACGTGTTGTTTTGCCCACCAAAGGTGTCCGACGAGCTGTTTTTCCCATCAAAGGTTCTTAGTGAAATGCCAACGGGTTGTTTTGCTCACCGAAGGTGTACCAACCTGTTGTTTTGCCCACCAAAGGTGCCCAATAGATTGTTTTTCCCACTGAAGAGCCCCAAAGACCGTGCTGAAGGGCTACTTCCCCCATAAAAGGTGCACCAACATGTTTTTTTGTCCACCAAAGGTGCCCAACAGGCTACTTTTCCCGCCGAAGGAGCCTAGCGACCATGACAATGGGCTGTTGTGCCACCAAAGGTGCGTAATGACCATGCCGACAGGCTATTCTGCCTTCCGAAGGTGCACCAATGTGTTGTTTTTCCCATCGAAGGTGCCTAACGACCATGCCAAAGTGTTATTTTTCTCATCGAAGGTGCACCAACATGCTTTTATTCCTACAAATTGTGCCCTACGGGAACTTTTTCCCACCGAAGGTACCTAGTGACCATGCTAAAGGGCTGTTTACCCCACTAAAGGTGCACGAACATGCTTTTTCCCCCACCAAAGGAACCCAGCGGGCTATTTTCCCGAAGACGGTGCCTGGTGACCATCGTAACGGACTGTTTTGCCCGCCAAAGGTGCACCAACTGGCTGTTTTCCAGCCAACGATGCCTAACGATCATTCTGACCGACTATTTTGCCACCGAAGGTGCACCAACGTGTTGTTTTTCCCACTAAAGGTGCGTAGTGACTGTGCCGAAGGGCTATTTTGCCCACCAAAGGTGCACCAAAATGCTTTTTTGACGACCAAAGGTACCCAACAGGCTATTTTGCCCATCAAAGGTGAACCAACTTGCTGTTTTCTCACCAAAAATGCCTAACGACCATGCTGATGAACTATCTTGCTCACTGAAGGTGCACTAATGTGTTGTTTTTCCCATCGAAGGTGCCTAACGATCGAGCCAAAGTGCTGTTTTTCTCACCGAAGGTGCACCAACATGCTGTTTTGCCTACAAAATGTGCCCTAAGGGAACTTTTTCCCACTGAAGGTGCCTAGCAACTGTGTTGAAGTGTTGTTTTACCCACTGGAGGTGCGCCAACATGCTATTTCGCCCACCAAAGATGCCCAGTGTGCTGTTTTCCCATCGAAGGTGCTTGGCGACCATCGTAACGGGTTGTTTTCCAACCAAAGGTTCACCAACAGGCTGTTTTCCTGTTGAAGGTGCCTTACGACCATTGTGACGGCCTATTTTACCCACTAAAGGTGCACCAACGTGTTGTTTTTCCCACCGAAGGAGCCTAGTGACCACACCGAAGGGCGATTTTGTCCACCAAAGGTGAACCAACGTATTGATTTTCACACCAAAGGTGCCACATGGGTTGTTTTTCCCACCAAAGGTGACCAACGAACGTGCCAATGAGCTCTTTTTCCTAGGGAAGGTGTAGCAACATGCTTTTTCGCCCTCCAAAGTTGCCTAACGGGTTGTTTTCGCCATCAAAGGTGCCTAGCAACCCTGCCAATAGGCTATTTTGCCCAAAGAAGAAGCACCAACGTGCTGTTTTGTCCACCAAAAGCGCTCAACGGGCTGTTTTTCCCACCAATGGTGCCTAACAACTGTGCCAATAAGTTGTTTTGCCCACCAAAGGTGCATCAATAGGCTGTTTTCCCACCGATGATGGCTAATGATCATTCCAACCGGCTGTTTTGCCCACTGAAAGCTGCACCAACGTGCTGTATTTCCCACAAAAGGTACGTAGCAACTACACTAAAGAGCTATTTTGCCCAGCAAAGGTGCACCAAAATGCTTTTTTGACCACCAAAGGTACCCAACAGGCTGTTTTGCCCATCAAAGCTGAACCGACCAGCTGTTTTCTCACCGAAGGTGCCGAACGACCATGCCAATGGACTATCTTGCCCACTGAAGGTGCACCAACGTGTTGTTTTTCCCAGCAAAGATGCGTAACAACTGTACCGAAGGTCTATTTTGCTCACCGAAGGTACACAGCCATGCTGTTTTTCCCACCAAAGGTGCCTTATGGGCTGTTTTTCCCACTAAAAGTGCCTATCGACCATGCCAAAGGGCTATTTTGCCTATCGAAGGTGCACCAACGTGTTGTTTGTCCCACTAAAGGTGCCATATGGGTTGTTTTTCCCACCTAAGGTGACTAACGACCGTGCCAATGAGCTCTTTTTCCCAGCGAAGGTGTTGCAACGGGCTGTGTTACCCACTAAAGGTGCCCCAACGAGTTGTTTTCCCACTAAAGGTGCCGAACGACCATGCCCATGGGCTATTTTACCCACCAAAGCTACACCATCATGTTGTTTTTCCCACCGAAGGTGCCTATAGACCACACCGAAGTGCTATTTTGTTCACCAAAGGTGCACCAGCGTGCTATTTTGCTAACAAAAGGTTCCCTACGGGCTGTTATTCCCACTCAAGGTGCCTAGCAAGCATGCCAACAAGCTGTTTTGCCCACCTAAGGTCCACCAATATGTTGTTTTGCCTACCAAAGGTACCCAACAGGCTGTTTTTCCCATTGAAGGTGCGTAGCAACCATGCCAATGGGTTATTTTGCCCACAAAAGGTTCCCTACTGGCTGTTTTCTCTACCAAAGGTGCACCAACGTGTTGTTTTGCCCACCAAAGGTGCCCAATGGGTTGTTTCTCCCATCAAAGGTTCCTAGCGACCATGTCAACGGGCTAGTTTGGTCACTGAAGGTGCTTAGCGACCATGCTGAAGGGTTGTTTTGCCCACTGAAGGTTCACCAACATGCTATTTCACGAACCAAAGATGCCCAGTGCGCTGTTTTCCCACCGTAGGTGCTTGGTGACCATCGTAACGGGTTGTTTTTCCATCCAAAGGTTCACCAATAGGCAATTTTCCCGCTGAAGGTGCCTTACGGCCATTGTGACGAGCTATTTTACCCATCAAAGCTACTCCAACGTGTTGTTTTTCCCACCGAAAGAGCCTAGCAACCATACCGAAGGGCTATTTTTCCCACCAAAGGTGAACCAACGTGTTGTTTTTCCCACCAAAGGTTCCATAAGGATTGTTTTTCCCACCAAAGGTGACCAACGATCGTGCCAACGAGCTCTTTTTCCCAGCGAAGGTAAAGCAAAATGTTTTTTTGCGCTTCAAAGGTGCCCAATGGGTTGTTTTCCCTACCGAAGGTGCTTAGCAACCTTGGCAATGGGCTATTTTGCCCAACGAAGGAGCACCAACAAGCTGTTTTGTCCACCAAAAGCGCCTAACGGGCTATTTTTCCCACCAAAGGTGCCTAGCGACTATGCCAATAGGCTGTTTTCCCCATCAACAGTGCACCAACAGGCTGTTTTCCCACCGACGATGCCTAACGATCATTCTTACCGGCTATTTTTTCCACCGAAGGTGCACCAACGTGTTGTTTTTCTTATAAAAGATGCATAGCGACTGTGTTGAAGGTGAACCAACTGGTTATTTTCTCACCTAAGATGCCTAATGACCATGCTGATAAACTATCTTGCCCATTGTAGGTGGACCAACGAGTTGTTTTTCCCAGCAAACTTACCTAACGTCCATATGGAAGGGCTATTTTGCTCGCCAAAGGTGCACAACCATGCTATTTTAGCCACCAAAGGTGCCTTATAGGCTATTTTTCCCACTGAAGTGCCTAGCAAAGGTGTCAAAGGGCTGTTTTGCCCAGCGAACGTGCCCCAACATGCTGTTTTTCCCAGCAAAGGTGCCCAACGGACTAGTTTTCCCACCGAACTTGTCGAGCAACGATGGAAACCAACTGTTTTGCCCACCGAAAGTGCCCGAATGAGCTGTTTTCCTACCGAAGATGCCCAAGGACTATGCTGGCGGGCTATTTTACCCATTAAAGCTACACCAACATGTTGTTTTTCCCACAGAATGTGCCTAGAAACCATACCGAAGTGTTGTTTTACTCACCAAAGCTGCACCAACGTGTTATTTTTCTGACGAAAGTTACCCTATGGGCTGTTCCTGCCACTAAAGGTGCCTATCGACCATGCAAACAAGTTGTTTTGCCCACCGAAGGTGCGTCAATATTTTGTTTTGCCTAAAAAAGATACCCAACGGGTTGTTTTTCCTACCGAAGGTGCGTAACAACCGGCCAACGGGCTGTTTTACTTACCAAAGGTGCACCAACATGCTGTTTTATCCATAAAAGGTGCCTAACTGGTTGTTTTTCCCACCGAAGGTGCCTAGCGACTGTGTCGAAAGGTTATATTGCCCACCGAAGGTTCACCAACGTGTTGTTTTGCCCACCAAAGGTGCCCAACGAGCTTCTTTTCCCATCAAAGGTTCCTAGCGACCATGCCAACGGGTTGTTTTTCTCATCAAAGGTGCACCAACCTATTGTTTTGCCCACCAAAGGTGCCCAACGGGCTATTTTTCCTACTGAAGGTCCCCAGAGATAGTGCTGAAGGGCTGCTTTACCCATTGAAAGCGCACCAATATGTTGTTTTGTCCACCAAAGGTTCCCAAAGAGCTACTTTTCCCCTTGAAGGTGTTAAGCAACCATGACAATGGGCTGTTGTCCCTCCAAAGGTGCCTAATGATTGTGCCGAAGCGCTGTTTTTCTCACCAAAGGCGCACCAACATGCTGTTTTGCCTACAAAATGTGCCCTACGGGCTCTTTTCCCTCTACAGGTGCCTAGCGACCATGCTGAAGGGCTGCTTTGCCCACTGAAGGTGCAATTGCTATTTGTCCCACCAAAGGCACCCAAGGGGCTATTTTCCCACCGAAGGTGCTTCGCAACCAATATAATGGGTTGTTTTTCCAACCAAAGGTGCACTAATAGGATGTTTTCCCACTAAAGGTGCCTTACGACAATTGTGACGGGTTATTCTATCCTCCAAAGGTGCACCAACGTGTTATTTTTCCCACCAAAGGTGCCTAGCGACCACACCGAAGGGTTGTTTTGCCCACCGAAGGTGAACCAACATGGTGTTTTCCCACCAAAGGTGCCATAAGGGTTGTTTTTCACACCAAAGGTGACTAACGACCGTGCCAACCAGATCTTTTTCCTAGTGAAGGTGCAACAACATGCTTTTTCGCCTTCCAAAGATGCCCAAAGGGTTGTTTTCCCCACCAAAGGTGCCTTGCAACCCTGCCAACGGTCTATTTTGCCCAACGAAGGAGCAGCAACGTGCTGTTTTGTCCACCAAAAGCACCCGATGGGTTGTTTTTCCCACCAAAGGTGCCTAGCGACTGTGCCAATAGGCTGTTTTGCCCACCAATGGTGGACTAATAGGCTGTTTTCCCTACCGACGATGCCTAACAATCATTCCGACCGACTATTTTTCCCACTGAAGGTGCACCAACGTGTTGTTTTTCCAATAAAAGGTGTGTAGCGACCGTGCAGAAGGGCTATTTTGGCCACCAAAGGAACGCCAAGATGCTTTTTTGACCACCAAAGGTACCCAACGGGCTGTTTTGCCTATCAAAGGTGAAGCAACTGGCTGTTTTCTCACCCAAGATGCCTAACGACCATGCCGATGGACTATCTTGCCCACGGAAGGTGGACCAACGAGTTGTTTTTCCTAGCATAGTTACCTAACAACCCTACCAAAGAGCTATTTGCTCACCGAAGGTGCACAACCATATTGTTTTGGCCACCAAAGGTGCCCTACGAGTTGTTTTTCCCACTGAAGGTGCCTAGTGACCGTGTTGAAGGGCTATTTTGCCCACCGAACTAGCCCACCAAGGTGCACCAACGTGTTGTTTTTCCCACCAAAGGTGCCCAATAGACTATTTTTCCCACCGAATTTGCCAAGCGACCATGGCAACGGGCTGTCTTGCCCACCAAAGGTGCCCCAACTAGCTGTTTTCCCACATAAGGTGCCCAACGATTGTGCCCGCGGGCTATTTTACCCACTGAAGCTACACCAACCTGTTGTTTCTCCCACCGAATGTGCCTAGCGACCATATTGAAGTGTTGTTCAGCTCACCAAAGGTGCACCAACGTGCTATTTTGCTGATAAAAGGTGCCCTACGGACTGTTCTTCCCACTGAAGGTGCCTATCGACCATGCCAACAAGCTGTTTCACCTATCGGAGGTGCATCAATATGTTGTTTTGCCTACCAAAGGTACCCAACAAGTTGTTTTTCCCACCGAAGGTGCATAACGACTGTGCCAACGGGTGGTTTTGCTCAGCAAAGGTGCACCAACGTGTTGTTTTATCCACAAAAGGTGTCTAACTGGCTGTTTTTCCCACCGAAGGTGCCTAGAGACCGTGTCAAAAGATTGTTTTGCCCATGAAAGGTTCACCAACGTGTTGTTTTACCCACCAAAGGTGCCCAACGAGCTGTTTTTCCCATCAAATGTTCCTAGCGACCATGCGAATGGGTTGTTTTGCTCAACAAAGGTGCACCAAACTGTTGTTTTGCCCACCAAAG
>JAOSBO010211186.1:0-16326 GCA_027563915.1 Erythroxylum rotundifolium | reverse complement strand
TATTTTTATTTTCAATTATTATTCAAAATTTCAATTTAACCAAATTAAATATATATTATAAATTAATTTCTATTATACATATAATTCATATATTTAATCATTAACAAATTAAATGTAATGTTTAATCATCAAATATAATGAAAATAAAAACGTAAAAAAAATTAATCAAAAACTTTGCTGACAGGAATAACGAATTCTGTCGATAACTTGTTTTTGTTTTATACCGACGGACATAACAGTTCGTCGGTAACATGTAAGCTCATTTACCGCCGGTAAATTTGCAGATGGAAAGAAAAGTTCCGATGCTAATTTACGGACGAAAAAAATGTGACGGCAGGTAAACTTTTGTTCTATTTTCTGACGGCAATAAGCTTTTCGACTCTAATGTTAGCGACGGAAATTAAATGTCAGTCGGTAAAGTGAGCTACGGCTGAATCAACAACGTTTTCCCCATGTCGGTATAATCCATCGGTAATTTATATACCGACGGAATATTTGGTTATTCCGTCGATATTTTCCATCGCTAAACGACTATTTTCTTGTAGTGTTACATGGAGATAAATCGCAACACTATAGTCTAAACCATAATCAAGCGACCAACTTGATTATTCAAGTGTGAATCCATTATTTTAGATTCTTATAATATACATGTTTCCCATACATCTCTATGTATATGTATATTACTTACAAAAGAATCTCAGTACCTTATGACTAGATATATAATGCTCATAAAAACCAAACTCTTTTCTTTTTATTAATAATAAATATTTTCATTACAAAAGTGTAACTGGAGGAAAATTAAATTATAAGTAAATACATTTACTTTTCAGGGCACTATATTTACATAACTCCAGCATAAACCTCTAGCTGCTGCATCAATTGTTTCCCTCGTGCTCGGATTCACTTCGTTATGGAATGTTTGAAGTAAAAATTCCCTTAAAAAGTTATGATGTGGATAGCTTCTCTGAAGTTCTTTAAATATCTCCCAAGCTTTATAAAGAAATTCTCCATCATTTTGCTTGAAAATTGTTATCTCCTTAATAATTCTTATCGTCTTCGTTAATGAAAAATACTTGGCAAGGAATGCTTGGGCGAGCTACTCCTAAGTCGCAATCTGGCCTGAATTCAAAGAATTATACCATGCTTTAGTCTGATCCTTCAACATGAATTAAAAAACTCTCAGCTTCACCGCATCATCGAACATTCCGTTGAATCTGAATGTATCATAGATCTCTAAGAAATTTGCAATATGGGCATTTGGATCCTCGTTCGATAGCCCATAGAAATACACACTGTTTTGCAAAATATTGAGTAGTGCTGGTTTTATCTCAAAATTGTTTGGCTGGACTACCGGTCTCACCACTCCTTGAGGACTAAACCCAGGCCTCATAAAATATATCAATGTTCGCTCCGGTCCTCCTTGCTCTCCTTCTTCAACCATATCTTGATTTGAAAAATTTAGATGCATTGCCCTTCTTATTTCTCTTCCGTGCTTTATAATATCAGGAAATTCATCTTCAATAGCTTCTTTCATCCTTTGTGTGCTCCTTGTGTTCATGCACTTGCAAATACACAAGGAAAAGTATCAAAAACTCTTAAATCAAAGTAATCCAAATTAAACAAGATGCTCATCAATCAATCCCTACCAATGGTGCCAAAAACATGTTGATGATAAAACCTATCTACTTGTTTTACACTTAAAAACTGTAAGTGAACAGGTCATGACTTGTAGTTAAAAAGTGCGAATATCGATCCCATGGGAATTGATGGTTAGACACTACTTAATTTAGGCACAACTTTGTTTAAGAAACAAAATTGTTAAATATGAATAATCTGAAAAATTAAATTAAAATTTGAAAGACTAACACATAGTAATAGACAATACCAAATTGTAGAAAAATCGGAATTCAAGAATTTGAAGACTAGAGATTACTTTTTTCTTGATTTTGTCTCCCTCCTATTTTATCGATTGAATATTGTCTCACCTTACAAGTGCAAATGCTGGTCACTCTCTTCCTCCACTTGAACTCTTAATCAAATCAAAATTAAAAAACAAATAATTCTCCCATTATAGCGAGAGGAATGATTTGAGAGATTCTCCATTATGTGGCTAAAATATTTTGGTCCTTTATGATAAGAATGTCTTTTATTTTTGTTTCTAACAGCCTACGATGACTATTAATATGAATTGATGATCTCTTTCACTATATACCTTTTTGAGGGGCCATTGAGGTCCTTGACGCTCCAAATTAGAATTGAAATGATTAGGGAGTATCCATTTTATTTTTTCCCTTCCTTATTTTCCTAGCTGACTGTCTTCTAGAGGTGTTTGTTTAAATAAAGAAAATATCATTTCATCTTAGCTATTGACTTTACCAACATCCAATTTTGGTTTTGTTTGCTAAAAATTAATTTCCCTACCTAAAGTTCCATTATTTTTAGTCTCCAACAAGTTCAAAATTCTAGTAGCACTTTTGCTAGTTTCAGAGTTTCATTACTCGCTGTAGCTTCAAGTCTATGTGGACTCTTCAATTCAGGTTAGTTTTCTATATGATCAAGTCTATGTGGACTCACCGTAGCTTTAATGAAAGAGTGCTCTCTATGAATGAGATCTCTAATATAATCTTCATGTTTTCTCCATCCTAGGGTTAAAAGTGTGTTTATAACTATAAATTTGCTTCCAAAATTTGACTCTAACTTCTCTTCCTCTTTAATTAAACTCTATAATTGCCTTTATAGTGATAAATTAGGGTTTTTAGAGAAGACATAGTTAGCCACTTGGCTATGTGCATAAATATTCCATTAAAAACTCTTCAAATTTGTGCAGATAGTTTCCCAAGAGCTTAAACAAGTAATAAGAATGGCTTTGTACATGAATTACATGGACTTGTCCACTTCACATAAGTGAAATAACATCTTTGAAGTTGTATACACTCACAGGCACTTACAAAGTCCTTTATATGATAGTATATGTGATTTACACAGGTCTAAATGTCTTAATAATCTTGCTAGTTTGTTTCTCAACCTCAAGTCAAAATCTTTCAACTTTTCAAATGATTTAGACTTTTGTTTCATTAAATACATATAAATATATCTGGAATGCTCATCTACGAACATGATAAAATATGAGCATCCACCTCTATTATAAGTAGACATAAGGCTATATGCATCTAAATATATAAGCTCTATTAACTCATTGGCATATTTTCCCTTTAACTAAAGGATAGCATATTTATCTTTCTTACTAAACAAGATTCAAAAGTTTCATATGATTAGTAATCAAAAGGATCCAAATATCATTCCTTACGTATTGTGATTATAGTTTTATTAATATGACTTAACCTTTAATTTTCTAAATAAGAAGATTTTTGGACTCTTAACTTTCTTTTCTTTCTATTTATGTTAAGGATTAGCCTTTCAAGATCTAATTCATGCAAACCATTTGTAAGTAATCCCGATATATAATAAACATCATCTTTATAAAAATAAAAACTTTTATTCTTAATAATAAAGACAAATACATTTAAATATAAATAAAAAATGGAAATGAAGTGTTTACCAATAATAGGAATATAATAACAATCATCTAGTTCTAGTTCAAGGTTAAAAGGCAAAGGTGTATTATAAGTTCTTACAACTAATGTAAAAACTTTTGCTCCATTGCTAACTTGCAAATCCACTTTACATTAAATATACTTGCAGATGGAGCTATTGTGTCTAATTTCTATTGCTTTTAATAGCCTTCATATCTAAATTTTGGTTACAAATCCTTGTGTCATGATCCAAATGTGAGATTAATTGAGTGAAAATGGTATGAATATTGCATGAATGCTAATTGGGTTATTTTGTGAATTTTGTATTAAAATACCAAAGTCATGTAACTTTTGTATGAGAATTAAAAAAAAGGAAGAAAGAGGAAAAAAAGTTGTGACATATGTCACTACCTTATGGTGGTGATAATTCACCACCTTAAAGTTCGTAACATTTAATGTAATTAAATGTTATGCATGATCACCATGCACTCCTATGAGAAGTTTAAAGATTAATTTAATGTTGTGCATGTTAATGCCTGGGGCTAGTAAGCTCCTGACTCCCCATGCACTCCTATGAGAAGTTTAAAGATTAATTATGGCTTTAATACGTGGTAGCTCACGAAGTTAAGGCACATAACCCTAAACATAGGTAGGGTCGGTCCTGAGGTTTTGTAGGCCTGGGGCAAAAGAGAAGATGTGGGCCCCCTGACTTTACCTCTATGTTTAGGAAAGCAGCTAGTTCCTATAGGAAGCTAGAGGCTCGGAAGGACAAAGCAAATCAGGGGGCCCTGGGCACAGGCCCAACTCGCCATTACCCAAGGCTGGGCCTGAACCTAGGAACATTCTATAAAGGGCAAGGGCTGTGGCTGAGGAAGGAATCATCTTTCATTCACTATTTCATTCATTCACTCACACAGAGACATAGACATGAGAGGCACGGAGAGATAGAGAAAAAGAAGATAAATAGAGACGAGAAACAAAAATAGTCTAAGAAGGAGAAGAAGAGAGCAATATTAGAGAAGTGGTAGCTAGGAAGAGAGGCCGAAAGCGAGAGTTGAAGTTGATCTTGAGCAAACATTTGGTTGGAGAAGAGCAATTGAAGTAGAAGGTGAGAGCCTAAGCTGAAAGCTGAGAGTGCAGAAAACCTCCAATATCTCATTATCCACACCTCTGTTTCCTCATCTCATTCTTCATCTGTTGCTTGTTTATTTGAGTTTACTGTTCTATTGGTATTAACTAATTCAGACTCTTATTAGCTTAATGATTATTGCTTGTTATCTTGTCATTGTTCATTTAAGTAGTTACTGGGTTGTTATTTTCAAACATCCATTAGTAATATGGGATTGAAGTATTAGAGTAAGATGAATTATTTGTATGATATGATGGGCTAATCTCTTTTCTTGAGAGTTAGTGTAGCTATTTAGTTGAATATGCATGATTGGATTGCAGATATGTTGTCTTATTTATTGATGTGGTTTCTAAACTGAATAGATGTAATAGAATGGCCAAGCTTTCCATCATTTTAGTGTTAAAAGAAGATTTCATAGATGAAGTTTAATACGGATCAAGAAATTATGGACACTTAGGTTAAGAACTAGAAATATATTAACTTAAGTGGTAATTGGTAGTCATGTTTTCATAATTAAGTCGGATAGTAACTTGTTGAATATGAAAGTTAGACTAGTTCATTATTCAAATTAATTTAGATCCTTACTATCAATTTTAGTAAGACAACAATCTAATCATTTTCCCTTAATCATGCATAGAAGATTAAATTAGTAAATTAATTCTCAAGAGTTTTTTTCGCTTCGATAAATCTATTTGTCTTTGCTCGAAATTGATTCCGTCTACTTTTCAATTTAATTTTGTAATTGTCCTTAAAAGCTTTCACTCAGCAATCGAGATAGAATGTCTAGGAATGAATTGTTTTTATTTTTATTCTTAATTCAAATTTAATTCAAGTTGACCAATTTCACCTTTGTGAGAGACGACCCTGGGTTATCAACTACAACTATCTCATATACTTGCAAATAGGATAGCCTAGGTCTTTTTAGAACTTTTTGGGCGTAAGAAGAGCTATCTTAAGCTTTTTATTTGCTAGGATAATAAGATAAGCTTTGCCATTCTACTTCTAGTGTCCATTGTCACCATAATGAAAACATGTGGCCTTGTGGTTGTTCTTCTTCTTGCCACCAATTTTTGGATTTACTAGTGATAGTAATGCTACAAAAAATAAACTAGACCTACTACTGTAGGAGTGTTAAGTCTAGGTTGATCCCATAGAGAGAGTTCGATTAGCTTTGTTATGAAAATAAATGATGTTTAGGTTATGGGGGGCAGTTTTGAAATAAGAAAATAAAATGAAACTAAACTAATAAAAACATTTGAAAATGATGAAAGTAATGAATTCGTTAGGGGTCCGATTCTTTGGTTTAATCTCGACCTATACTCAGTTGAACATACTTCATTGATTTATTGTTCTCAAACCTCTTATAGCAACTATTGGTTGTAAATTAACAATAAGCTCTGTTAATCTCAAATTTTCCTTGAGTCGTGTTTAATTAAGAGAAACTCGTTAATTAAACCTAGCCACCTAACAAATACAATCTCTAGATTTAATTGGATAGCTACAGTACGAATTAGGAAAACATAGTAATATAAGTAACAAATATATAAGCTCAAGTAATTTAACCTAGTTTATGCTATCTTATTGATTACGAACTATTAGTTGCTACAAATGAATGTCAGTATATCAACTACAGATTATATTGAAATTCTAGTAATAGGTTTTTACATAAAAATAATTAAATAAAGAATTTAATTATTCTCACACAAGACCCAAACATTGAACACAAGTTATCATAATCAATCCTTTAAGAGAGTAAGAATAACAAACATAATGAAGAAAATGCTTAACTGGGTTCATCAGTGTCGATGTCACCTCTGAATGTGTGTTGGGATGCTTAGCCTTCATGGGTCTCCAAAGTATCTCCTCTTTCACCCTTGGTTCCTCCAGAAACCCTTCAAAAATTTCTCCAAATTTTTCCTAAACGAAAACATAACTTTAGTCATCACCAAAATGTTGCTTTTATATGAAAATGTAGGGTTTTAGGGTGATATGGCAGGGTTTCACTGCCTTAAGTGGGGTCTCATGGCTATGAGGCACCTTACATGGGTGTGACATGGGTTGTAATGCCTATGCAACTTGTGTCACACCCATAACATGATGTGTCATGGGCATAACACACCTTTCACAGTCATGGCTTATTTGTCATGGCCGTGAGATGTATCTTAAGGCCATGACCACATAATTCTTCAATTCTTTTAGTATTTTCTTAGCTTATCTTACTCTATTTGTCATGGCCGTGAAAAGTGTGTTAAGGCCATGACCATATAAGTCTTCAATTCTTTTAACATTTTCTTATCTTATCTTACTTTAATCCTTCTTGTTCTTGCTCTATGAATACAAATGAGTATGTATCTTTAAAAAATGGCTCAAATATAGTGCTTTTGATTCACTTTAGCTCTTGCCTTTCTAAATTGTGCCTAAAATCAAATATGAACTAAAGTGAGTATACTAAGAATTTTCGTATCATTAATCAATAATAGATATGGAATAAATTCATAATCAATTAAGAACATATGAATTTCCCCTACATTTAGCTTTTGATCATCCTTAGGTAAAACATCAAAATTAAATCACAAACCTAAAACATTTTTTCATTTCCTATATTTCCTAAGAATATATAATCATCAAAAAAGATGATTGATCTTCAAAAACCATAGTAAGAACTTACATTCTACTCTTATACTCATGATAAATCAATATTGATCACCTTTAGAAACTGAGTAATCTAATGGTAGACTTGGAAAAATGTGTTTAACTGAGATATATCTACGATTACATTTAAATACTAATCATGATCATGACATTCCACAACTTTGCAAATCATTTCATTTCTCCACTACTAAGGTTCACATGTATAAACATGAATAAAAAGACTTTTTAGGGTTGGCATGTATTTAGGTAAAGTAGCATAAAAGCCTTCGATGCTAGTGAAACAAGAAAAACACTCAATATAATCATCAAGTGCAAAAACTAACGTTCACTCATAATTGTGTACAACAACTATGATGAATGCAAAAAACATGTTTCCTAGCTTAAATTCAAGCTCTCACACCATAAACCACATTAAGCATATGTCACTCACAAAAGTTGATCATAAACAAGACTTTGTAACCTTAAGGAGTGACCTTTGAAAGTGACATCCATTTGATATTCAACATACTCAAGTAACCCATTCAATATAACTTTAGAGGAAAGAATAAATAAATTTGCAACACATATGCATTTCCTCCTTGATAATTTTATTTAAAAATATTTTTTTTCTTTTTCTTTTTTTTCTCTTTCTCTTTTGTTTTTTCTTTTTCTTTTAATATAAATATTGAAAGAAACTATATCAATATGGGAATTTCAGTGATAAGACATAAAATGATATCCCAACAATTATAACCATTCCACACATATGCACACCCCCATATTTAGAATTTTGTACATCCACAAAATCAACAATCAACAAATGCTTCACTAACTTTAAGGCTTAGGTGAGATATTTGGTTAGGTTTAAAGCATGTAATGTGGTTAATACAAAAGGAAAGGCTGTTAAAGCTCAAAGGGGCTTATCAAAAAGAAAAGCATATAAAGGGTAGGCTATTTGGCTAACGTAGTTTGGAAAAACAAAGAATGCCTAATCATTTTCATGTTAATGAATTTGATAAAAATGTGGTCTTGAATAGAAAATCAAAACAAAGTTAGGATGTACATGTCATGAAGGTCACACATAAATAAAAGACAATGAGACTGATATGAATGTGTCAGTCTATAAAGGCTCAAAATCTTATTGGCTTTGTTTACTATGAGTCACTACTCTTCTATTGATAATGCACATTGACCAATTAGAATAGCAAAAGTACATGGTAAAGTTGCCATGAAATTCTCTAGTCAATTCATTCTCTAATCATGACTATATGATCCTAGAAGCAATAGAAAATGAGAAAATGTTTGTTTTTTGTTTATTCTCTCTCCTTCTGTTGAAAACTTAAAAAAAGAAAGAAGCAAGAAAACTTAAAAACAAACATGCATATAAAAAGAAAGGCAAAAATTTAAAGAAAAGAAATTAACTCCTCTCGGGTTGCCTCCCAAAAAGCATTTTTGTTTAGTGTCATTGGCTCGATTCCATGTTTTCTCCTCACATTATGAAGTTATGATCCTCTAGTGTGACAGTTTGAGCCACTTCCACGTGAGATTGTTAATAGGGCCTTGGTTGATAATTTGTCATATTCAACACATTCCTTATCTTCCGAATCTCAATCTCTACTGAGTCCACCCTCTCGGGAAATATTTTGAATGATTCTTCACCTTGTTCATCCTCATTAAATTTCTTTAACCTGCTAGGTAAAGGTAAAAGGTTAGTATTAACAATGAATTGGAACTTAGTATTTACCTTTTAGCTAAAAGATGTATCCTTTTCTGCTTCGAGCTCCTTCTCCACTTCTCCTACATAAACAATTCCTTGAGGAGTACACTCAAGATTCTTAAGCTCCTCTTCACTCTATAAGGCCTCCACACTAACATCCCTTAGGTATACCTAGGGTTGAGATGATTGCTTCTCATTGCTTTGTAATTTAAGATAGTGGAGAGCTTTTGTAATATGACCTATCTGGCTTGCCACGTTTTAAAGTCTAGACTTTGTATCTTGTTAGAATTGCATCATTTCTTGCTAGAACTACTAGACACTCTATTGAATATTCTATTGAAATTACTGCATATTTTATGGCATTTGAATATTGTTAGCAGTCATAATATTAATCAAGCCTTTCAGAGATGTACCTAAGTTATGCTAAGAAGCTGCTAGCCTATATGGGAATTGCTTTATGTCTTACATAGTATCAAGAAAGTAATTATATTAATTATCCCATCTATAACTAAAGTTTGCATGATCATTGCAATATGAGTGATAGGATTGGAAATAAGAGTTATAAAAAATTACTATCATCTATGAAATTTTAATCTTTTAAACCCTTAATAACAAGTGAAAAGATCAAGAAATAAATATAAAAAATAATTATGAACAAATATATACAAAAGATAAATTAAAATCAAGAACACAAACTAAAGCATCACACTCCCAAGCAACAGTAACAAAATTGATAGTCGTGCGTAGTAACACTATGTAAAATAAGCTAGACCTACTATTGAAGTAGTGGTAAGTCTAGGTCATTCCCAAAGAGAGTGTTTGGTTAGTTTTTGTTATGAAAACAACTGGTTTTTAGGTTATGGCGGGACTGTTTGGTTTTGAAATAAGAAAACAAAATGAAACTAAACTAATAAAAACAAATTAAAGAAAACTTTTGAAAATGATGAAAGTGATGAATTTGTTAGGAGTCTATTCTTTAGTTTACCTACACCCAATTGAACATTCACCATTGATTTATTGTTCTCAATCCTGTCCTACCAACTATTGGTCATAGATTAACAACAAGCTCTATTAATCTCTATTTTCCCTTAGGTTATGTTTAATTAAAAGATGCTTGTTAATTAAACCTAGCCACCGAACATCCTAGGATACGATCTCTAGATTTAATTAGACAGCCACATTACGAAGTAGGTAAATAAACCAATCTAAGCAACAACCACATACACTCAAGTCATTTAACCTAGGTTATGTTATCCTTAATAATTACTAATCATTAGTCACTACAAATGAATATCAATATAACAATTACAAATTATATTGAAATTCTAGCAATGGGTTCTTACATAAAAAAATCAAATAGAGCAGTCAATCATTCTCACAGAACACCTAAGCATTAAACACATGGTAACTTAATCAATCCCTAAAGAGAGAAAAAAATAATGAAGTATGTGCTTAACCTTGTTCGTCGGTGTTGATGTCAAGTCCAAGCTAGCATTGGGATGTCCAGCCCTCCATAGATCTCCAAAATATCTCCTCTGTCATCCTTGGTTCCTCCTAAAATGTTTCAGACATTTCTCTAATTTTTTCCAAACGAAAACATAACTTTGGTCGTCACCAAAATGTTTTTTTTAATGAAAATGTAGGGTTTTGGGGTGATGTGGTAAGGTTTAACTACCACGAGTGGTGTCTCACGACTTGCATAGGCATGAAATGGGTTGTCATGCCCATCCAACTAGTGTTACACCTATCATATGGTATGTAAATAAGTCATAACCATGTCATGGTCGTGACACACCTCTCACGGTCGTGACTTATTTGTCATGGCTGTGAGATGTATCTTAAGGCCATGACCACATAATTCTTCAATTCTTTTAGCATTTTCTTTTCTTCTCTTACTCTAATCATTCTTGTTCCTACTCTTTGAAGACAAGTGAGTGCGTATCTTTGGAAAACAACTTAACTATAATTCTTTTAACTCATTTTAGCACTTTTGCTTTTGAATTGTTCCTAAAATCAAATATGAACTAAAGTGAGTATCCTAAGCATTTTTATAGCAATAATCATAAAGGGTTATGAAATAAATTCATAATCAATTAAGCATATATCAACTAGTCTAATCAAAACCTTCTTCTTTTATTATTATTCTTATAGCCCTTCTTCTTTCTCTTGGAAGAATCCATATCAATAATAGAACTGGGATCTTTTTAAGGCACCCCAATATAATCTTGAGCATATTCACTAGCTTTGGCAATGACATTCTTTTGGCTCATATGGAAGTTCATAACAAACTATGAAAAGATCAAACTAGGAGATTGTACATCAATGTTTAACTCTTGATCGATGATAAAACCTAATTAGCCTAATTTTCAATATAACCAGTCATCTTTACACATGTAGATTCACTTATGATCCTTATGCCATCTTACATTGAAATAATTTTTAAAAAGCTGATATCTCTCCACGCTACTTTGTGCATCAAATAACTCTTTAAGATGTAAAATTATAAGAGGAGAATCCATATTCTCATGTTGTGTCTGAAGCTTTGAATATATACTAGGAATTTATTAATTTATTTCATAAAATCAACCAAAATAAATATTCGGTTGCTCCTACTATTTTATTAAAAAAAATAACCCTCACTATTAAGCCAAAGAAGTATCAAATAATTTCCTAGTGGGCTAGGATCCCATTCAAAAATAGTTGACAATGAGTTTGCTCAACAAATGAAATGAATTAAATTAAGTAGATAACAACTTTACCAATCACATCTTATGTGACTCCTAGCTTTGTTAGTGAGAACTTTGTGAGAAAATATATCTTATATATTATTCCTAATCTTATTTTTAAATCCAAATGATCATGATTTTGCTTATCCAAATCATACAAATATAGCTAAGAAGAAACCATTAATTTAAATTAAAATATATGCGGGTTTAGGGGACTTAAGTTTGCTCAATAAGACCTAAAGCAAACAAAATTTTGGTTTTATTATTAAATAATAGAAGGAATCTTGTCTTAAGTTATTTTCAGTTGTAGAAATACTGCATGAGTAAGGCCTCAAACTAGTAGAAGGATAGAAGGCACATAGAGATTCTCATCTGTGAGGAACATGTGGTACTCAACACCTATCCCCATATGTTTAAAGTTTGATGTTTTATAGTTAGTTCAATGTTCAAGTACATGTTTACAAGGAATACATGCTTCAAGATTGTATGTGTAGGGCTTATACATCAATTAAATGTCTTTAGTGGAAACAACTAATGATGTACACTCAAATATTAATTCATAGAAAAGAATTATTTTATTTCTTTAAAAAAATTTCATGCTCTTCATGTGTACTTTATATTCAATTAGGGTTTTTAAATTTAAAAAATTTTGGTCTCATCGTAAATAATATAATCTCATTATAATATTTATTTATAACATAATCAAATTATGAAAGAAAACACTTTAAAACCTTTACTTGATTCTAACCATTAATTTGATAACTAATTTAATTTAATTATTAAACTCCTTTGAAAATGATACTAAATTCCAAAATATTCTTAATAAAATAAACCTTTGAAATTTTTTTTCAAATAACTGGAAATCACTTGTCAAGATTTATTAGGAACTAAACCTATTTATTCTCAATTAAATTAATTTAATTACAAAAGGCTTAATATATAAGATTAACTTAAGAAGAATTAGGGACACATGTGCTATAACTTTTCTGTGAAACATGTGTATTGCACCTGCCTCAGTCAACATTGAGTTTTAATTGGTGTGTGCATCTTAGATGCTGACATGTTAGGGCATTTTTTCTTTTCTCTATTATGGTCTCTTGTTTTGCACCACCAACTACTTCTCCATTGCTCCTATCACTGCTTGTGTTGCTTCTATCTCCAAAGTCGATGCTTTATTGTGTCCCTTTTCCTAGTTAGGGCATTTGAAGTGCTTGGTAATGGTGATTTTTCCCCCATCAATGGTTACCATTGCTTGTGAGCTAACTGGCTTCAGTTAGTGGTATCGATAAGGCCCCCATCCTCATCCATCAACTAATTCAATCAAACATTTAAGGTTTTTAAAAAAATCAATTAACTAAGAAACTAAGTTGGGGATATGTATATTTTTTCCCCAAAAACCACAGTAATCAAAAGAGAAATTCCAAGTAAAACATAAGAAATCCAATTTCCAAGTGATAAGCTTTTAGAATAGAAACATAACAGTGGAGATTGAGAAGCAAAAAGAAAAGTGTATTTAACTTTTAGAAAACCTAATTTAGAGGAATCAGTTAAATTAAAAAATCCTAAATAAAATTTTCTCTAATTATAATTAGAAAAATAATTAAAACAAGTTTTTAAGACTTAATTTTTATCAAATCAATAACAAATTAAGTAATTTAATGAAGTTAAACAATTATAGGAGGCTCTAATACCACTATAGGGAAACTAATCATGATTCAATCATGGTGTCAATGGAAAATAATTTTACAATTACCAAATAAGATCTTAATAATTGAATAACTTAAAAACATAAATCATAAAAGTTTCTTGTGAAGAATAAAAAATAGATTTTCACTTAGCATTTAGGCAGATACTAGAGCTTTATAAAAGTATTATAAGAAGCATATAGACTTTTGTCTGAGAATTTAACGTATTCTTTAACCAAAAATACAATGTTTATTATAAACATTACAAATGCACATCATAAAATACCCTAACTTTCAATCATTTGATTGCTTAGATGGATCTTCTGCCTATAAATATTTAGATATTCCCTCACTTGCCTATAAGTTCAATGAGAAACTCTCCTCTAATCTTCTCGAAGCCTTTGAATGCTCTTCTATTCCTCTCATCCTACATGATCTTCACTAGGTGTGAAAGAAAAATTATGTAAATCCATTTCTCTACAATTGATTTATGATGTAATCTGATGCTCCAATCAAGTATATCATGCCACATTTAGTGTATTAATCAATCCACATCCTTGTGTCATCTCTTTAAAAGCCCTATCTAAAAAGAGCTTTGAAACAAGAAATACTTGATCAATTATGTGTTAGGATTGCATAAGCATTAGCAATTAGGTATAGTTAGGAACTTCTGTAATCTATCTATAATTGGGAGATTTATTTTAATTGCCAACTATAGATAGTTTGCCACTTATGGTTATATATGTTTGATTAGTATAAGATCATGGCATGACACCTCTAATTATGCCTCCCAAACTATATCCCTCACTGTTTTGTTAGAGAATGATCTATAATTTATATGCTTCAACATAGCCTTATCCTCTTTCTAAGAATCAAAGGTATTTTAAGTAAATGAGTCAACAAATTCAAATATCTTATCAATCTTGAAAGCAATTCTATACTTTATAAAACATATTTGAATGTATCAATCATCCAAACTATGTTTCTAAGTTATAGAAATGCTGGTTGAACTTCCACAAGATTATAATAGGACTTGTTATCATACCAGAATGGTATTATGCTCCCATCCCCAATTTTTTCAGGATACTGATTTCCTAATTTCACTCTTTATATTAAATATGTGATGTATGGTAGAATATGTGTTCTTAAGGCTATCTATATTCTATAAGTTTACTTCCTTTATATAGCAACAACGAATCTATTTAACCTATAATGATGTTTTATCCTTAACAAGCCTCCAAGTCCTTTTACCTAGCATTTCCATATTCATTGCCCTTAGAGGAATTATTCCTAGACCACTTTGGTTTCTCAAAACACATAACTCCTTCTATTTCACTATTTCTTTTAAACCTTCCTCTTTGCCTCCATTACTTAACAACTTGCTTAGAAGTTTTTCAACTTCCTTAAACATTGAGCTAGGTAGTACTGGGCGTGAAGCCTGGTAAATAACTATTGATTTTAGAGCTAATGATATTAATTGATTCCTACTCATTTTAGATAAGGATTTAGAGCTACATCAATATATCTTTGATTTTATTCTCTATTATAGACTCATACCTACTATGCTTAATTGACTCGTACTCTGTTAGCTTTTGATTGTTTATTTGGGTCATTTACTTCATTTTTTTCTTGAATACTTTTCTTATACTGATCAAGATGAGATTGAAGTGTTTAAATATGATAAATCTTATCATTTCTATGATGGGTTGATCTCTTTTGTTGAGGATTAATGTAGCTATTTTAGTCAAATATGCATGATGGAGGGATTGTGTTGTTGTCTTATGTTTGCTATAGTTTCTAAACTAAATGGATGTAATAGCATGTTCAAACTTTCCATAAAGAAATATAATGTGTACTAGTTTTACTGTTTCACTAATATTCCATCTAGATGAAACTACAACTAGGAACAATCTAGGAATAATAAATAAATGAAAATTGAATATCATAATTTTGGTCTTATCATAATTTCATCTATATAGTAATTATTCTAGCTATTTTAAATTAATTATTAAAATATCAAGTGTAATTAGAAAAATAAAAATAAAGAATGCCTTTATTAATTAAAATAATAATTTCATACATAAAATTATAACCAACGGATTGGCTATGATAAATGTTAATTTGACTATAAGTATGCACCCATATTTGTATTTTTCTTGATATTTTATATTTTTGTTGTATATTTGACACTTAATTAACTTTTGTAGGTTATAATTGCCTTCATGGACAAAAAAGACACAAAATCAAATGAAATAGTCACATAAAACAAAGATTTGAAGCAAATTGGAGGTACACAACCGTGTATAGGGTTGTGTAAGCCTCTATGAACGTGTACAGTCACGATTGAGTTTACTATGAAATTTATTTTATCTTCTGTGTTAATTATTGTTTCTAATTTGAGTTTATTTTTAAAATTTTTATTTCTAATTAAAAACCAAATATCCAATTCATAGCCTAGATAGTATGAGAAGGGCAATTACTAGTACTTGTTGTCCTCATTGGATCAACCCCTACTTGCCTGTGTCAGCTATAACTAAATTGTGCACTTGTGGTTATTTAATTATTGTTATAGAAATATTCTAATCAAGTTTTTGGCACTATTGCTAGCTGATCCACTTTGTCTTTCGATTTTACCTTTAGAGGTCGAATCAAAAATTGAATTCCAAGGATTGCAATATAGAATGCAACCTTGGGTCATCCCACTTAATTGGAACCTAATGCAATGGATCTAATCTAGCCTAAATGTCATGAAATACAATGAAATTGGTTAGGAAGGGGGGTTTCGGTTTTTAGAGACCTAAAAAAATTAAACTAATTGAAAAGTAAATGTGTAAAAAGATATTTTTGGATTTTTAGGAATAAGAAATCGAAGGTTAAAACAATGATCAAATATGATAAAATCCTC
>JAOSBO010211139.1:0-16330 GCA_027563915.1 Erythroxylum rotundifolium | reverse complement strand
TTATATAAATTGGCGACATTTTCATAACCTTTACTACACTTTTTGGCTCTTATTTCTAGATTTTATGCTTAATTTGATTCTTGAGTATCTACCTTTATTTTATGTAGTTTGAGAGTAAAATTTTTCGAAAATGAGTGTTAATTGTACTAATTAATTTTCTGAGAATAATTGATACTTCAAACTACCATTTATTCATTGTAGGTGACTCAAGAAGAAGATGTGGAAGAGCTGAATTCAAGTCAACAAGTCAACAGTCACAATAAGAAGTTATCCGTGACGAAGAGGATGTGTCGCCGCAGTGAAGAATGAAGAGTTCCAAGCAATATCTTTCAGGAAAAGTTAGATGCGGTGAAGATTTATTTTGTCGCCATGGCGAAAGGGGCCAATAAAATAGAAAAACCTTCAGGAAGAGTTCGCCACGGCAAACCTTTGAATACCCGAACCATTTTCGAAAGATACCCACTGTGCAACCCAATCCATAACCCATTTTCCTTAAAAACCTACCATGTTACCTTAAAAGCAGACGACACATATTTAAGAAAAACACACCCCCAACTCTCTCTACACGAGCTCACTCTCAAAAATGCCTTCGGACACACCTCTCCTCTCCACTTCACTGTCAACTTCTCCACCGAAAGCTGCTACCATGGATGCTTCTAGTGAGTTCTCGATTGAGATTCCTCCAGGAGTAATGCTTGGCTAGGCACCTCTTTCCTGTTGAAAAATGTAGCAACGGCTAAAGTTCAATGGGCTTTAAAGGAGAGTAATTCATCCCATGTTTGGCTACATTATTATGAACTCCTAGGTTTAGGATTTGTAATTTGTAGTTGAATGTTCTTGATTAGAGTTTAATCAAGTTTTGGATATTTAATGTGTTGTTGGTATTTGTTGATGTAGAATTTTGAGCTTGAATATATGAAGTCTCATATATGTTTATTTGTGAATTGGTTGATTCTCTTTTATCTGCCTAGTTGTGTTTGGTATGGAGATGATTCTAGATCCCAAATGACTTATTGCATTAGCTTACCCATTGCACACACTAAGAGCATTCAACAAGGTTTTAATAAATGGAGTTCTTTAATTGAAACCTTAGACTTAAAGAGTACTTTAAGGCTTACCATTTGAAACTTAGTGATTCACTCCCATTAAAATTCGTTTCGAACAATGATAGTCAAAGCTCGTTTTCAAGAGGATACTATTACCATTTGATCGTTGCTTTGATTTATTCCCTTTTCCATTCCCACAAATCCAAAAATACTTTTTATTACATTTTCTTACAATTTGCTTACTTTAGTCCAAAAATTCTAAAGATTGAAAACCCCCCTCTTCCTTGCTAATTTTGTTTGCATAACATGACATATTGGCTAGTTTAGTTCCATTAATTGGTTCTGATTAAGCGAAATGACCTGAGGTTGCATTCTGTACTGCAATCCTTAGAAAAAAATATTTTTGATTTGGCCTCCAAGGGTAAAAACGAAAAGGCTCGAGTTAGCTGATGATCAATTTGTGCTTCTTTAGTCATGTAATACACACATATTTTACATATTATAAAGTAGATCAATCATATAAATATTCAATCATGTGTATGTGTATATCTCATGTTCAATGCATGCTCAATTGGCTTTTTGGCCATATATCCTTATTCACAAATCTTAACCATTCATACATTATAGCTTGGATATAACTAGTTTGCAATTAGGTTTATACCTTAAGTAAACTTGATTATTCTAAATTCAACAACCCTTTTCTAGCATTATATATATTCACACAATTCCCAATTCTCATTCATTCAATCCTAATGCATTACTCATATCCTTTGGATTACGTTTGTATTCATAAGAAGACCTTTTCTAGCATTATATATATTCACACAATTCCCAATTGTCATTCATTCATTCCTAATGCATTACTCATATCCTTTGGATCACATTTGTATTCATAAGAAGACCTTTATTCCTTTAACAAATCATAATTTCTAGATTTAGATACATTGATATCAAAACAATCCATTTCTAAAGTTATAACATCAATTAACAACCTAAACTTATCAATCCCTTAACCAATTAGTCAATTAACTATCTAAGTTCATTTTAAGCCTCAATCTAGTCCAAATGCACCAAAGTAAAGTGACTTATCCTCAGTTAATTCAACAGTCACGTAAAACAAAATTTTTTCACTTCAAAGTATGGCCCACGATGATCTCAGTTCACTCATCCACGATCGTGGGATGAGTGAATCGAGTGTTCACTCTCTATTTTCCTTCAATTTCTCCAAATTCTAACACCTTCATGCCAAATTCAAAACATCTTCATATTAGTCTATTAAATTAACCTCAATTATACCTTAAATACACTTCAATTCCTTACTAATTCATCTCTAGTTCCAACTCAAAATTATTCAATTGGCAGCTCATAAACTTTTTTCATGCATAAAACAAAATAGAAACTATCATTCAATATCATACATGTAGTCCTAGTTGTTTTCTATTTTAAGAACACCATAATAGCGCCATTCTTTAGCATAAATTCACCTTCATTACACTTCAAATCCCAATCTAATTCATCTATATAACAACCTATAACCTACAGTTTTCATACATAAAAAACAAAGCATAAAAGTATCCAAGTTCATCCATCATATTCTAGCATACTTCATCATCATCATCATATATAGTTCATCCCAATTCGATCATCATAATATTAAAACATACCATAGGAACAATACTTTACTTACTTATTTAGCTTCCAATTATAGCTCAATTCATCAAGTTAACCTAGCCCTCCATGTATGCAAGATCATTACAAATTCAAGGTGGAAATTGGATGGGTTTCTAGTAATAAGATGAAGACAATAGAATATAGGAGTAGCAAAGTGCAGAATTTTGGGCAAAACTCAAAGTTATGAGGGTTGTGTGTGTGTGTGTGTGTAGATAATGAGAGAAGGAAGAAGAAGATAGTATGTACCAAAAATGAAGGAGAAAATGGTCATTCATGTGTATGGGTATCGTAGGGTATAGTTGTATGATGAGTATTAAGAAACTTGTCATGACGCTTGTTAAGTAAAGGACCATGCTATATGTTCTCTTCTTAAACCACTAAATGTCACTTAAATACCTAGTCCACTTATCACTTAGTTCCCTAAGCCATTTTTCCACCTAATTATCTAAGACATTTGTCACGCAATCCTACAACCACATATCACTTATTTCTACTGCCATGTGTCAACTTGTCTTGCCACATAATATTTTTCCTTGTCCAAATGTACATATTAATTCATCAATCTCCCAATTGTAACAATTAATTTCAAAATACTAATTGTATAATCCATCAAACCAAAATTCAAGATATAAACAATACACAATCATATCATAACCATTCTAAACCTTTCATAACCTTGAATATGTCAATTGAGTGCACATATAATCTTTGCAATGTGTACGAAATCATAATTTTTGTGTGTATGCTAATGATATGCATGTGAATGAAATGCACCTCATAAATTCTCTAATGATAAAACTCATATGATTCAATAGCCTAAGACTCTAACCCTCAGTAATGTTTTGGAAACTGGTTATTACAATTCTCCCTCTTAAGAAAATTCTTTCTCAAAATTTTTACTTGATTAATCAAACAGGTGGGGGAATTGTTTTCCCATATTTTCCTCATTTTCCTATGTAGCTTCTTCTCTTAAATGATTCCTCCAAAGGACTTTGGCCAATGAGATAATTCGATTTCTCAATTATTTAGTTTGATACCCCGCTATTTTAATTGGTTCCTTAACATAACTTAAATTCCTTGTAGTTTTAACTTCTTGTGCTTGTAACACATGTGTCAAATCTAATCAATATCTCCTAAGCATAATAATATTAAACACTTTGTAGATCTGAGCCATCTCTACTGGTAATGCTAACTTGTAAGCCAATGGTCCAACCCTCTCAGTAATCTCATATGGACCAATGTATCTAGGGCTTAACTTACCCTTTTTACCAAGCCTTAGCACTCCTCGCCTAGGTGATACAATCATAAACACCTTATCTCCCACTTGGTACTCCATATCTCTCCGGTGCTGATTAGCTTAACTTTTCTGCCTATCTTGAGCGACCTTAATTCCACTACATATTAGTTTAACCTTATCAACAGTATCTTTAATTAACTCTGGGCCTTCAACAATCCTTAGACCTCTTCATACCAATACCAATGTGATTGACACTTTCTACCATATAATGCCTTATATGGTGCCATACTGGTACTACTGTGATAATGATTGTTGTATGGAAATTCAATAAGAGCTACATATTGATCTTATGCTCCTTGAAACTCCAAAACACAAGCTCTAAGCATATCCTCCATAGTGTTAATTATCCTCTCATTCTGTCCCTCTGTATGAGGATGTAAGGTTGTCCTAAAGTTTTACCTTATACGCAAAGCTATTTTTAAACAACCCCAAAATCTACAAGTAAATTTAGGGTCCTGATCCGATACTGTGGACAATGAAACTCCAAGAAATCTCACCACCTCATTAACATGCTTCTAGGCTAACTGATCCAGTGTATTATTCTCTCTCACAGGTAAGACATGGACAAATTTCGTCAATCTATTAACACTGACCCATATGGCATCATGTTGCCTTAGAGTCCTCACAAATCTATAATGAAATCTATAGCGATTGTCTCCCCACTCCCCAATAGGTAGTAACTATAAGTTCCCAGTTAGAGCCTGATGCTCTGCCTTAGTTTGTAAACAAGTCCAACATTTAGCAACATTCTCCGCCACTTGCTTCTTCATCCCTAGCCACCAAAAATGTTGTTTCAAAGTACTGTATATATTGGTAGTACTAGGATGCATAGCATATGCTGCTATGTGAGCTTCCTCTAAAATTTTTTTCATCAAAACTCAAATTTCAGCTTTTGTTTCAACTTCTCAATAATTTTCACAAATTCAGGATCCTTTCTTTGAGCTTTTCTAGTCCTTTCATGCAATACTGGTCTAAGCTTCAATGTAGCCCACAATGCTTCATTCAGCCCCAAGTTCGACTCAATATTCAATGCTCTTAATTATACTAGGTTTGGTAGCCTCTATGTTAGAACTTGAGTCACATTACTATCGAATTTCCTGCTTAATGCATCAGCTACAATATTAGCTTTACCTAGGTGATACTTAATTGTGCAATCATAATCTTTAAGTAATTCAATCCTTTGTTGTTGTCTCATATTCAGTTCTTCCTAACTTAATAAATATTTTAATCTTCTATGGTTTGTAAATATCTTAAATGTTTCACCATACAGATAATGTGTTAGGCCCCGATTTTTTTTTATTTTAGTAAGCATGACTTAAATAAATTTTGTGGTGTTGTTAGATAAATCATTTTAATTTGAGTTAGTTATTATGTCGAGTTTAGGAGGATATAATCCATAGATTGATGGAATTAAAAGTGTTGATGTTGTAAGATATATATGGGTGTTTTTGGAAGATTACCTAAGGATAGAAGCACTAAGGCATTAAAGGAAGGGTAAGGTCAACTTTTCTCACCCATTAAGGGTAGAATGGGAAGAGTAAAAGATTGTCTTGTAAATAAGAAGACCTAAAAAATGTGAATGAAGGAAAGAAGGAGAGGAAATCAAAAAGGAAGAGAGGGAGAAAAAAAGAGAGGTTTCGGTGAAGAAAAGAATAGAACTTTAAACTAGGTCACGAATTTTCTTAGTCTTAAAGAGAGAATTTGAGGTTACTCAAGAAGGGAAAAAGAAAGAGGAAGGGGAGATCTTTCTTTAGAGCTAAGAATTTCACTAGTTGGTGAAGATTAAAGGTAAGTCGATTTTAATCTCTTGGAGTCGTGAAGGGTTTTGGTTCAAAGAGGTTGGGGAATGTATAGGTTTAAGTATTCTACAATTACATGTTTTTGGTTTTATGGGTTTTCAAATTGGAATTTCTATTGAATGAGAACTTGGTTTGTTCTAGGAAACCAATTAAGCCCATCCCAAGATGAAGAGGAAAGACAACATTGAACTTGGATTGTCAAGCGAATTAGGTGGGTGATGCGTTTATGGTTATTATGTAATTAGGCAAGTTCTTGCCTATGTGTGTGTATATGTTTTGCTTGAAATTTTCATGTTTGAAATTGAAATAATTGTGAATATTTGGAACTGGATGAAAATGTGAACATATAATCTAAGGAATATGTGCTTTTGTTTGGGTGAGAGTGGAACCATTCCGTTCACGTGCATGTTGACAAGAGCCTTCTCTTGGTTGCCCGCTTGTGGCATATGAGCTCCGAAAAATGACTCATTTTGTTCACATTGTAAACTTCAGTTTCTTCATTTTGTTTTCATGGAACCCTTGAGCTACTTTTTTGCTCATTGCATCTTTGAATTGTCAAGTATGATGCATTTGGATGTTATGTGTTATGCATTAACTTGCTCGATTAAGAATACGTGAATTGCTTAGTACTTATACATATATATGCTTGAATTTGTGCTAATTACTGATGGCTACGCCACTGACCTGTGTAGCTCAACCCTCAAATTTTCCACTCCTCAGGTGCAAATCGAGAAGAGCAGTGATCCTTGCAAGGCATTCATACTCCAAGATAGATATAAGACTTTTGTACTAAGTTAGTGATTTTCGATAGCATATTTAGCATTTCAACATTGAACATCTTTTGTATTTTGTGTTAAGTTGATGTGTATGTTGAAGTGTAACAAACTCTCACTGTGTATAAAAATGAGCATGTGAAATTGAATTCCTTTCTATGGCTGATTGTGTTATTGTAAGGGTTTGGAAGATGAATCGTAGATGTGCATGTTCTTCTCTGTTGAAATCGCTAATGGTTGTTGATATCAGAACAGCATGTTAGAATTGGAGAGATTGCAGTCTGAATTCAAAGGAAAACACATACGAAAGGAATCATCTATGCTGACGTCACAACACAGATGTAAAGGAAAATATAGAGGAAGAGTATCGTTTATGCTGACGTCACATCACAGACGTAAAAGAGAACACAGACGAAAGGAATCGTCGGTGATGACGTCAGAACATAGACTCAAAGAAAGACAGACGATAAGCAAAGACAGACGATAGGCGAAGACAGAAGATAGGAAACACAGACGCAAGGCATGCGACTTAAGGAAAACATAGGTGAAGCGTATCATCTGTGATGACGTCACAACCCAGAAGCAAGGAAACCCAGACGATAAAACACAGACGATAAGAGGTCAAACCCAGATGATAAGAAGCGAAACCCAAATGATAAGAAGTCGAACACAGATGATAGGCCAAACACAAAAGAATAAGTTAAGAAATTACGCTAATTGTCTCGAAGCATGTACGTATGCAAATTGAAGAAATTACGCTAATTGTCTCGAAGCATGTACCTATGCAAATTGTGGACTCACCAACACTATTCATTGACATAATTGGGCTTGAATGGAGATGGGCCAAAAAGGGGGGATGGTTTTGAATGCAAATTGTTTGTGTAAAATGTTTGGTATTCGAAATCAATTGTCGGGCTCTGGAAATGAGGTCTAACATCTTCTGGTATCAGAGCTTAGGTTTTTCCTAGGCATAGAACGTATAGTAGGATAAATCGCTATGTTATGTGATTAGCTGGTTGCATTGTGAAATTGATTTGATTGCATTAAATGACATGCATACATGTAAGAAATAGGATTGAAATAAAAAGTAAGCTAATTATTAGTGTTTTTATTGAAGGAGTAGAATGCCACCTCGTAAAAGGACACGAGGAGTTCTGCAAGGATCCGTTGCACCTGACTCTCCACTAAGAGAGGATAATGTCGATGGGTCTGTAGCCCCAGGAAATGCTATGGCTTTTGTAGGGCACAGTAATGAGCCCTCTTAGTCCTCGACCTGGGAGTCGCCTGTTCTATAGGGACAAGTGCCTCTATTAGATCTGAGGAGGTTCCAAGCCTTCGCTCAGGAATTTTTCCAAGCTATGGGATAGATGCCATAATCTTCTGCCCCGGCCCCAGTTAAAAAAGGGAAATAGTTTGACAAGTTAAGGAAGTATGGAGCAGTGGACTTTTTCGAGACCATTGATCCCGAGGAAGCTAAGAATTGATTGAGGAAGACAGATAGGATACTGGATCAGATGGAGTGTGAGGATGATGAGAAGGTCATGTATACTGCCAGTTTGCTTCAAGGGGATGCTTTGCACTAGTGGGAAAGTGTACTAGGGAGCCAGATGAGACCTCCAGTGTTGGCATAGAGGGACTTCTTAGCTACTTTTAGGAAGAAATATTTTTCTGAGGTGTACATTCAGCAGAAGCAAAAGGAGTTTCTGAGTTTCACCCAGAGAGAGATGACAGTGAGCGAGTATGAGCGACGATCCACATAATTATCTTGGTATGCAGCTGAGATGATTATGACTAAAGCAGCTAAATGTCGACGGTTTGAATTAGGATTGCACTTAGCCATCAGAGAAAAAGTAGTGGTGCAGAATTTCTGTGATTTTCAACAATTGGTTGAAGCGACATTGAGGGTTGAAAACATAGAAAACATAAAGAGTCCTATGAATAAAAAGAGAAAGGGGAGAGAGCAATTCAAGAGGGGAGGTAGTACTCTTATGCCAGAGGGGAGTGCCAGGAGCTTTCCTATGTAGTATGAGGAGAGGAGCAGTGGGGCAAGTAAGTCTAGACAGATAAGGATTGTCTCTTATCCGTCCCTAAGTGTGATCATTGTGGCAAGTTCCATGGAGGAGAGTGTTATAGATTGACTGGAGCATGTTTCAAGTATGGAGAGAAGGGGTATATGGTCATAGAGTGTCCTCAACATGCAAGACCAGCGAGAAGTTAGATGCAAGTTTCTAAGAGATCTGAAACTATGTGGCACAAGACTGCAACAAAAGCAGGCAGTTCTGGTGCAACTAAGAGGGTGAATCTTCCAGGGAGACCCAAGGGGCAAGTACCAGCTAGAGTATTTGCAATGACACGCGAGGATGCAGAGACTGCTCTAAAAGTTGTGACTGGTATGGTTAAATTGTTTGATGCTGATGTTATTGTCTTGATTGATCCGGGGTCCACCCACTCATTTGTTTCTTCATATAGAACTATGTATGGTAGATAATTGAGCCCATTGGATACTCCCTTAATGGTGAGTACTCCAATCAGCCAGCATATTTTTATTAGTCAAGTTTATAGAGACTGTGAGATATATATTAGAGGGGAACAATTAGTGGTGGATTTGATGCCTTTGAGAATGGGAGGATTAGATGTAATTTTGGGTATGGATACCTTAGAGAAATATAATGCCAACTTGGATTGTAGACAGTAGACAGTAGAGTTCGAATTGGACAATGGTAAAAAGGTGGTGTTTGTGGGAGACAGAAAAGCAAGCCCGCCTATAATTGTTTCAGCTTTGACAGCAGAGAAGATGATGAGGAAAGGGTATGAATCATATTTGGCCTATGTGGTAGACACGAGGGCAGAGAAAAAGAAGTTAGGAGATATACCTGTGGTTAGGGAATTCCCATATGTCTTTCCCGCGGAATTACTAGGACTACCACTACTTAGGGAAATTGAATTTGTCATTGAGCTTCTCCCGGGCACAACGTTAATATTGATTCCACCTTATAGAATGGCTGCGGCGGAATTGAAGGAGCTTAAGGAGCAATTAGAAGAGTTATTGGAGAAGGGTTACATTAGGCCGAGCTCTTCGCCTTGGGGAGCTCCGGTCCTTTTTATGAAGAAGAAGGATGGATCGTTGAGGATGTTTGTGGATTATAGGAAGCTCAATTAGGTCACCATAAAGAATAGATATCTGCTTCCATGCATAGATGACTTGTTTGATCAGTTGAAAGGCGTAAGAGTCTTTTCCAAGATAGACTTGAGATTAGGTTATCATTAACTGAGGATAAAGGAGACTGATGTTCCAAAGACTGCTTTTAGAATACGGTATGGCCACTTTGAGTTCTTGGTTATGCCTTTTGGGTTAACGAATGCACCTGCAACCTTTATGGACTTAATGAATAGAGTCTTTAAGCCATTCTTGGACCAATTTATCATTGCCTTTATTGATGATATGTTGGTTTATTCCAAGAGTGATAAGGAGCATGAAGAGCATTTGAGGATTGCCATAGAGACATTGGGGAAGAATGAGTTGTATGCCAAATTCGATCAATGCGAATTTAGCTAAAGGAAGTAATGTTCCTTGGGCATGTGATTTCAGAGCACGGAGTACATGTAGATCCAAGGAAGATAGAAGCAATTGTGAAATGGGAAGCACCTAAGAATATGGCAGAAGTGAGGAGTTTCTTAGGTTTAGCAAGATATTACAAGAGGTTTGTGAAGGGCTTTTCCATGATAGCAGCTTCACTTTCCAAACTGATAAGGAAGAATTAGAAATTTTTGTGGACAGATGAATGTTAGAAGGGTTTTGAGGAGCTTAAGCATAGATTGACAAGTACACCAATTTTGACTTTGCCTTCAAGTAATGATGGATATACAGTATGTAGTGATGCCTTGAGGAAGGGATTGGGCTGTGTGCTGATGCAAGGAGATAAGGTGATCACTTATGTTTCTAGGCAATTAAAGCCTTATAAGATGAACTATCCCACTCATGACTTGGAGTTGGCTACCATAATTTTTGCATTGAAGATCTGGAGACATTATCTTTATGGAGTCACTACCAGGGTATTTACAGAACCATAAAAGCCTTAAGTATTTGATGAGTCAAAAGGAGTTGAACTTGGGACAAAGAAGATGGATTGAGTTATTGAAAGACTATGAATTGATGATAGACTACCACCTGGGTAAAGCTAATGTAGTGGTAGATGCATTAAGTAGAAAGTCGACTATGGCACATGTAGAGACAGTATATGTTCCTTTGTTGAAGGAGTTAGCCAAACTTCGGGTGACATTGAAGTAAGCTGAATTTAGGGGTATATTGGCTAACTTTAGGGTAAGGCCAGTATTTAATGAGAAGATTAAGGAATTTTAGGCACAAGATGGGTACTTAAGCAAGCTCAGAGAAGAGATCAAAAGTGGTAAACCTTCGGAAATAGAGGTAAGAGAAGATGGATTGATGGTGATAAGGAATAGACTATGCATTCCTAATATGCAAGAGTTGAAAGATGAAATTTTTGATGAGGCACACAATGCACCTTATGCTATACACCCAGGAAGTACGAGAATGTATAGAGATTTGAAGAAGCATTTTTATTGGAAAGGAATGAAGAAGGATGTTGCCGAGTATACTAGGAGATGCTTAGTGTGTTAGCAAGTTAAGGTTGAGCAACAGGCACCTTCAGGCAAGCTTCAGCCTTTGGCTATTCCTGAATGGAAATGGGAGAAGATTTTAATGGATTTCTTAATGGGATTACCGAGAACTAGTAAGAAGCATGATGCAATATTGATGATAGTGGATAGGCTAATTAAGTCAGCACATTTCTTGCCAATAAGCAAATAGATTCTTTGAATGCTTTGGCCAAGAAATATGTAGATGAGATAAACAGGCTTCATGGAATTCCAAGCTCCATAGTTTCAGATAGAGATCCCAAGTTCACCTCCAGATTTTGGGAGAGCTTACAGGAGGCTTTGTGAAATAAGTTGCACTTTGGTACAACTTTCCATCCTCAAACTGATGAACAATCGGAAAGATCAATACAGACATTGGAGGCAATGTTGAGAGCTTGTGTGATGGATTTTAAAGGCTCATGTGATGATCATTTGCCTTTAATTGAGTTCGTTTACAATAATTCCTATCATTTGGGTATTCAAATGGCACCTTATGAAGCTCTATATGGTAGGAGGTGCAGAACTCCTATTTGTTGGGAAGAGGAAGGTGAAAGGAAGTTTTTAGTGCCTGAGTTGGTGCAAGTCACAGTCGATAAGATCAAATTAGTGAAATAGAGGATTAAAGCAGCTCAGGACAAAATGAAGAGCTATGCATATGCAAGTAGAGAAGAGATGGAATTTGAAGTAGAGATAGGGTGTTTCGTAGAGCTTCTCCATGCAAGCTTAGTTCGAGATATATAGGCCCTTATGAAATCATCGAGAGGATTGGGCCTTTAGCCTATAAGTTAGCTTTGCCATCTGAGTTGTCTAAGATTCACAATTTCTTCCATGTATCGATGTTGAGAAGGTATCGATCTGACCTTTTGTACATAGTTCAACCTTCATAGGTTCAATTAAAGGAGGATTTGACATATAAGGAGATTCCAGTGGAGATTTTGGACACCAGGGAGAAAGTTCTGTGGAACAAGAGGGTTAAATTGGTCAAAGTCCTGTGGAGAAACCATTTGATGGAAGAGGCAACATAGGAACCATTAGAGGCTATGAAGGAGAAGAATCCACATCTTTTCGATGACTCAGGCAATAATTTTGAGGGTGAAATTCTTTTAAGAGGGGGAAAAATGCTGGGCCCCGAAATTTTTTAAAATTTAGTAAGAATGAATTAAATAAATTTATGTGGTATTGTTAGATGAATCATTTTAATTTAAGTTAGTTATTATGTCAAGTTTAGGAGGATTTAATCCATGGATTGATGGAATTAAAAGTGTTGATGTTGTAAGATGTATAAGGGTATTTTTGGAAGATTACTTAAGGATAGAAGCACCAAGGCATTAAAGGAATGGTAAGGTGGACTTCTCTCACCCATTAAAGGTAGAATGGGAAGAGGAAAAGATTTTCTTGTAAATAAGAAGACCTAAAAAATGTGAATGAAGGAAAGAAGGAGAGGAAATCAAAAAGGAAGAGAGAGAAAGAAAAAGAGAGGTTTCGGTGAATAAAAGAATAGAGCTTTGAACTAGGTAACGAATTTTCTTAGTCTTAAAGAGAGAATTTGAAGTTACTCAAGAAGGGAAAAAGAAAGAGGAAGGGAAGATCTTTCTTTAGAGCTAAGAATGTTATTAGTTGGTGAAGATTCAAGATAAGTAGATTTTAATATCTTGGAGTTTTAAAGGGTTTTGGTTCAAAGAGCTTAGGGAATGTATGGGTTTAAGTATTCTATGGTCAATTACATGTTTTTGGTTCTATGGGTTTTCAAATTGGAATTTCTATTGAATGAGAACTTGGTTTGTTCTAGGAAACCAAGCAAGCCCGACCCAAGATGAAGAGGAAAGATAACATTGAACTTGGATTGTCAAGCGAATTAGGTGGGTGATGTGTTTATGGTTATTGTGTAATTGGGCAAATTCTTGCCTATATGTGTGTATATGTTTTGCTTGAAATTGTCATGTTTGAAATTGAAATAATTGTGAATATTTGGAATTGCATGAAAATGTGAGCATATAATCTAATGAATATGTGCTTTTGTTTTGGCAACAGTGGAACCATTCCGTTCGTCACGTGCATGTTGACAAGAGCCTTCTCCCAGCTGCCCGTTTATGGCATATGAACTCTGAAAAAGGACTCATTTTGTTCATGGTGTAAACTTCTATTTCTCCATTTTGTTTTCATGGAACCCTCGAGCCACTTGATTGTGCATTGCGTCTTTGAATTGTCAAGTATGATGCATTTGGATGTTATGTGTTATACATTAACTTGCTCGACTAAGAACATGTGAATTGCTTAGTACCTATACATATATATGCTTCAATTTGTGTTAATTATTGATGGCTATAAATATATTAGCCACTGAGCTGTGTAGCTCAACCCCCAAATTTTCCACTCTTTAGGTACAAATCGAGAAAAGCAGTGATCCTTGCAAGGCATTTAGACTCCAAGATAGATATAAGACTTTTGCACTAATTTAGTGATTTTGGATAGCATATTCAGCATATCAACATTGAACATCTTTTGTATTTTGTGTTAAGTTGACGTGTATGTTGAAGTGTAACGAACTCTCACTATGTTTAAAAATGAGAATGTGAAATTGAATTCCTTTCTATGGCTGATTGTGTTATTGTAAGGGTTTGGAAGATGAATCGTAGATGTGCATGTTCTTCTCTGTTGAAATAGCCAATGGTTGTTGGTATCAGAACAACATGTTAGAATTGGAGAGATTGCACTCTAAATTCAAAGGAAAACAGAGACGAAAGGAATCATCTATGCTGACGTCACAATACAGACACAAAGGAAAATATGGAGGAAGAGTGTCGTCTATACTGACGTCACACCACATAAGCAAAGGAGAACACAGACAAAAGGAATCGTCTGTGATGACATCAGAACATAGACGTAAAAAAAGATAGAAGATAGGCGAATACAGACGATAGGAAACACAGACGCAAAGAATGCGTAGGAGTGTAAAGACTTAAGGAAAACAAAGACAAAACGTATCGTCTGTGATGACGTCACAATCCAGAAGAAAGGAAACCCAGACGATAAAACACAAACGATAGGAGGTCAAACCTAGATGATAAGAAATCAAACACAGACGATAGGCCAAACACAGAAGAAAAAGTTAGGAAATTGTGCTAATTATCCCGAAGCATGTACATATGCAAATTGTGGACTCATCAATGCTATTCATTAACATAATTGGGCTTGAATGGAGATGGGCCAAAAAGGGGGGGGGTTGGTTTTGAATGCAAAGTGTTTATGTAAAATGTTCGGTATCCGAAATTGATCGTTAGGCTCCAAAAACAGAGTCTGACATAATGTCTCCAAATCTTTAAACCAAACACCACTATAGCAAGTTCTAGATCATAAACTAGATAGTTGAACTCATGAGACCTTAATTGTCTTGATGCATATGCAATCACTCTACCATACTATAGTAGAACACATCCTAATCCTTAGTGTGAAGCATCACTACACACAATATATCCTCCAGATCTAGATGGAATAGGTAACACTAGTGCCATAGTTAATCGATGTTTGAATTCCTCAAAATGCTTTTGGCATTCATTAGTCCATCTGAAAGGTACATTTTTCCACGAAAACTTTGTCAAAGGGGCCGAGATCAATGAAAACCCCTTAACAAACCTCTTGCAATAACCGGCTAGTCTAAGAACATTCCGAATCTCAAACACATTGCTAGATGCCTCCCTTTTCATCACCGCTTCAGCTTTCTTTGGGTCTACCTATATGCCCTGTCGAGATACTATATGATCCAAGAACCACTTGATCAAGCCAGAATTCATACATACTAAACTTGGAATACAATTTTTTTCCCCTTATTATCTATAAGACTAATCTCAAATGCTCATAATGTTCCTCTCTACTTTTTGAATATACCAAAATATCATCCATGAATCCAATCACAAAATGATCCAAGTAAAGTTGGAATACCTTATTCATCAATTCCATAAAAGTTGTCGAAGCATTTGTCAACCCAAAGGCATCATCAAAAACTCAAAGTGCCCATATCTAGTTCTGAATGCACTCTTTGGTACATCAACTTCTACTATTTTTAATTGATAATACCCTGATCTCAAATCTAGTTTAGTGAACACCTGAGCTCCCTGGAACTGATCAAGTAAGTCATCTATTATCGATAAGGGATATTTATTCTTCACTGTCAACTACCTATAATCAATATACAATCTCAAATTCCCATCCTTCTTCTTTATAAACAAAACTGAAGCCCCCCAAGGTGGCACACTAGGTCTGATAAAACCATTATCTAATAACTCCTACAGCTGAGTCTTAAGTTCCTTAAGTTCTGCAGGTGCCATCCTATGTAAAGGAATAGATATAGAGTTGTACCTGGAACAAGGTCAATAGTGAACCTTACTTCCCTATTTAGGGGTAATCCTGATAATTCACTAGGAAACACATCTAGGAAATCCCTAACAATAGGAATATCTTGTACTGTTTGGTCAGTTCGAGTATCAGTCATTTAGGCTAGATAAGTCTTACATCCACTTTGAATCAACCTGAAAGCACTCATTGAGGAAATCAATGTGGCTAGCATTACTTGACCAACACCTCAAGATATTACTCTCAGCTGAGTGGGAGATCACCTCCTTAATGTAACAGTTCATCACAACCCTATGTGTAGTAAACCATTCCATGCCTAAAATAAGATCTATCTCTTTCAATTGCAATACAATCAGATTGACTTTCAACTCCATCTGACCAACCAAAGCCATACACCCTTTACACACTTCTCCAATCATTATAGTGCTACCTGCCAGTGTACTCACCTCTAGGTCACATTTCAACATCTCTCTCTCACAATGCAATTTAGATGCCAGATGTGGTGTAATAAATGAATGTGTAGATTTTGGATCTAACAATACAAATGCCTCAAAATTAAAGTGTAGCACCCCCTTACCGCAGGGTACACACCGGGATGCCCGCAGGTTATTCCGATACATATCCTATGATAAGGGTGAACTACGATCAATCACTAATAACACCTCACATGACATCATAATAAAACATCAGTATAAAAATCATAATGTTTTTGAAACCAAAATTTTCCTCATTTCATTT